>CAUYMX010072116.1:0-26461 GCA_963573855.1 Lepilemur septentrionalis | reverse complement strand
CCTGGGCTAGAGTGCCGTGGCATCAGCCTAGCTCATAGCAACCTCAAACTCCTGGGCTCAAGCAATCCTCCTGCCTCAGCCCCCCGAGTAGTGGGACTACAGGCATGTGCCACCATGCTTGGCTAATTTTTTCTATATTTTTAGTTGGCCAATTAATTTCTTTCTATTTTTAGTAGAGACAGGGTCTCGCTCTTGCTCAGGCTGGTTTCGAACTCCTTAAGTGATCCACCCACCTTGGCCTCCCAGAGTGCTAGGATTACAGCGTGAGCCACCAAGCCCAGCCTGTCATTTCAATTTTATCAAGGTTTCTTTTATGGCCTAGCATGTGGTCTGTCCCGAAGAATGTTCTGTGTGTACTTGAGAAGAATGTGTGTTCTGTTGTTGGGTGGAATGTTCTAGGAATGTCTGTAAAGTCTAGTTAGCTTATAATGCAGTTCATAACTTCTGTTTCTTTGTTAATCTTCCATCTCGTTCTATCCATTATTGAAAGTGGGGTTTGAAGTCTCCAACTATTATTGTTGAATCAGACATACTTTTAAACCTTCTTCCAGGGAAAATTTCAAACACATATGAAGGAGAGATAATGTACTTACTCATCTCCCAGCTTTAGCATTTATCAGCATTTTACCAATCTTATTGAATCTATCCTTCCTCACTTTTTTTCTTTTCCTTTTTTATTCCTGGAGTATTTTAAAGCACGTCCCGGATGTCATATTATTTCAACAGTAAATACTTCTGCACATGACTCTAAAAGATCAGAATGTTTTTTAACTCAGTCCCAGCACTGTTATGACACCTAACAAAATCAACAGTAATTCCTCAGTATCTTCTAGTCCCCAGTCCTGTTCAAATGTCCCCAGCTGTCCAGGCACCCTCTTCAAGGCCCCTTCATGTTCCACAGTGGGAAGGGTCCCCAGGAGCTGGGCGGCCAGGGCAGGCTGATCGGAGGGGAGGCTTTGGCCAGGGCATGGGGGGTGCAGGTCCTCACGAGCTCCTGTTTGGTCTGTTTCAGGAACAAATGTGGTATCTGGGGATGGCGGTCTGAGAAGATGGAAACTGTTAGCGGCTACGAGGCCAAGGCAGGAGAGGCTAGTGGTGGGGGGCTGGGGGCAGTAGATGAGACCCAGGAACTCAGCTCCTTGTCCACTCCACCCCAGAGTACGGAGGGAGAGACGGAGTAGCCCTTGGGCCCCGGAAACCCTGAGCACCGGGGAAATTGATGGCCCGAGTACCCAGACCCTGCTGAGTATGTGGAGACTACCCACAGCACGGCCCCACCCAGGGAACCCAATCAAATGAGGAGCATTTTCCTCTTGACCCTGTGGCTGTATCTCCTTACTGGTGACTCCCTGGGGTTCAGACCCTGCCACCTCCTCCATCGTGGGGAGCAAGATCTCGTCTGTCTCTGAGGACAGGAGGACTTGGGTCCTGTGCTGGTGAGGCTGAGCATGGGAAACAGGATCTGAGTCCCCAGCTGCCCGTGTCCCCCCACTTCCCCCAGGTGTACAGTGCCACCAATGTGGAGCTGGTGACACGCACGCGCACAGAGCACCTCTCTGATCAGGACAAGTCGAGGAGCAAAGGTAAACCCAGGTGCGCCTGCCTGCTGCCCAGTCACACTGTGTGGTGGGGTCGCCCCAGTCTGGGGTCAGGGACCAGAGATTCCCGGGACAAGCTGGGAGGGCTCACCCTTCCCATCTGTCCCCTCTCCTACCCACGGGAGCTTCCCGGGGCAGAGAGCCAGTGGAGCGGCCTGGGGCAGTGGCCCCGCGTGCCCTCATGGGCTCCACCGTTCTCCTAGGTGGGAAGACTCCGCTGCAGTCCTTCCTGGGCATGGCCCAGCAGCACTCCTCCCACGGCCGGGTGAGCTGGGGCTGGGGCAGGGTGAGCTGGGGCCAGCCTGGGTGGCGGGTGCCGTCCGCCTGTCCTGAGTGCTAAGTCTGGTCCTGGGGCCACCCAGGCCCCTGTGCAGCAGGCAGCCAGCCCCACCAACCCCACAGCCATCTCCCCTGACGAATACTTTGACCCCAACTTCAGCCTGGAGTCGAGGAACGTTGGCCGCCCCATTGAGATGTCCAGCAAAGTACAGAGGTGAGGGGACTGGCTGGGGACTTGCCTCAGGGATGGGGACCCTGCCTGGACCCCTGGGTCCTTGTCGACTCCTGTCACACACAGGGCCCGTCGTAGTGAGGGACCTGCTTACTCAGCTGGCTGCTCCTGGGACTCTTCTCCCTGAGGCAGGAGCCACGTCTGCCTCATCCCTGGTGCTCGGCACCCAGCAGGGGCTTGGCCCACAGAACTGGCCACAAGTCTCTGACGAATGAATGAGTGGGTGGCCCCACCCACGTGTGGTTTTCTGTTGAATTTAATGAGCACCTGCTGGGGGCCAGCGTGTGGCAAATTCGGGAGGGCCCATGGGATGGGCCCACAGCACCGCTGCCTCCCGCCATGTGGCCCAAAGCCACGTCTTCCCTCTGAGGGTCTGGTTTCCTCCTCCGCGAAACAAGAACAGTCCCACTTGCCCACTTGCCTCTCGAGGCCCTGACGAGCCAGTGTGAGTCGTAACAGCACACGGAGGCCTGCGACAGGCCCCGCGCTCCCTGGCCACCTCACATGGATTCTCTTAGCCACCCAGTGGTGGGGCTGGAATTTGAACTCTAGCAGTCCTGCCCTCGGCTGTGCTGGACACAAAAGTGCAGCAACACGTGAGGTGGTGTCCAGCTCTGGGCTGAGGAGGAGGACAGGTCTGTGGACCGGGCTCAGAGAGAAGCCCACAGCCTGGCCCCTGCCCTCCTCATTCAGACAGGACGAGCTGACACAAAACCATAACGAGCCCCAGTCTGGGCCCAGGGTCCAGGGATAGCTTGGGCCGTAGGGATAGGACACCGGCTCCTTGGGGAGGCAGGCAGGGGCTGCTGAGCAGAGGAGGGTGCCCGGGCAGAGAAGGATGAGTAAAGGCAGGTGAGCAGAGAGCCAGAGAGGGTAGGCCTTAGTGGGAGGGCCATCCACAGTTCCTTGACCCACGCCCTGTGGTTGGCCGGCAGGTTCAAGGCAACACTGTGGCTGAGTGAGCAGCACCCGCTCTCACTGGGTGACCAGGTGATGCCCATTATTGACCTGATGGCCATCAGCAATGCCCATTTTGCCAAGCTGCGCGACTTCATCACCCTGCGCCTCCCACCCGGCTTCCCTGTCAAGATTGGTGAGAGAGTTCTCCACTCCCAGGCAGTGGAGAACTTGGGGCACGGTGGCCTCCCCTTAGCACAGCCCCCAGGGAGAGGGCCAGACACAGTGCTACAGGGCGTCAGGTGCAGGGGTCTCTGTCTGGGTAGTTTAGGCTTGGCTGTCTCCTCTGTGTCCTCGTAGAGATTCCCCTTTTCCACGTGCTCAATGCCCGCATCACCTTCAGCAACCTGTGTGGCTGTGACGAGCCCCTGAGCTCCGTGCGGCTGCCAGCCCCCAGCTCTGCCGTCCCAGCTTCAGGTACCCCTACGGGAGGCAGAGGGAGGCTACGTGGTTGTCTGGTTGCAGAGCTCTGGGGTTGAGCGTGGCCCCTTTGCCATCTGCCTAGGGAGCCCTTTCCCATGTGAGGTGGACCCCATCGTGTTTGAGGTGCCTGAGGGGTACAGTGTGCTGGGGGCAGAGCGCAGCGAGCCCCTTCGAGATGAGGACGATGACCTGTTGCAATTCGCCATCCAGCAGAGCCTGCTCGAGGCAGGCACAGAGGCAGAGCAGGTGGGACTCGGGCAGGGGTGGGCTGTGGCCCCTGCAGCCACTGGGCAAAGGTGACAACTCTGCACTCTGGCTGTTGTAGGTGACTGTCTGGGAAGCCCTGACCAACACCCGGCCCGGTGCCCACCCTCCTCCCCAAGCCTTAGTTTATGAGGAGCAGCTTCAGCTGGAGCGGTAAGGCCCTCGAAGGACCTACTGGGTCCCTGTCGCAGCTGCGCCCTGCCTTGAGCATCCAGCCAGCCCAGGCTGGAGGGTAGGGGTGGGTAGCATGGAGGTGCTGGGCCCAGGACCCCATGCCCACTCCAAGGCCACATCCATCAACAGTGCTGGCTGCCACCAAAAGTGGCATGAGGGACCAAGGACAGGGTCCTGCCTCATCTCTTCTCTCTGCCACCCTGTCTTTGTCCTTAAAAGCCACGTCCCCAGCCCTTTGGCTTCTGCCCCCAGCCGTGGCGCTCACTGGTCTGCTCTCCCACCTTGTGCCTTGCCTGCAAGGGCCCTCCAGGAAAGCCTGCGACTGTCGACAGAGCCTGGGGGCCTGGGAGCCCCTCACGGGACACCCCCCGCCCCCACACCCCCAAGCTTTGAGGAGCAGCTTCGCCTGGCCTTGGAGTTGTCCTCACAGGAGCAGGAGGAGCAGGAGCGGCGGGGGCAGCAGGAGGAGGAAGACTTGCAGCGGATCCTGCGGTTGTCACTCACAGAACACTGAGCAGCCTGGCCCCCAGGAGGGCTGTCCAGGGCTGCTCCCTCCACCCGCTTTTGTAATTTATTTATTTATAAACTGTCTGCTGCTGAGCTGGGGCCTGGAGCCCCGCGCGTGTGCTTGCAGTGGAGACAAGATGGAAATAAAGACAACGGTCAGCAGCAGGCTTGCTTTGCTCAATGGGCTGGAGCCGTGGCACACTTTCCAGTGGGGCGCTAAGGGGAGACTCCGGTGGGCAATGGCCTCAGACCCAGGTTTGGATCCTGGCTGTGCCCCCTGAGCCTCTCTGAGCCTCAGTTTCTTCAGCTGTAAAAGGGGGAGACCACCCCTACCCCCAGGGTGGTTGGGAGGGTGAAAGGAGCCAACTCAAGTCAGGTGCCCTCACCAGAGCAGATGCTACATGAACATCAAGGGCTCGTCCCCTGAGCCTTGTCCCATCTGGCCTTCCTGGAACCTGGCCCATGCTCCCGTTGGGGAGGGGGAAATGCCAGGCCTCCGACCCAACGCACAGCCAGCTGGGAAGACCCACTATCCACTGTGGCCCCTGCCCTGACTCCAGCATGTTCTATCAGAGTGATTCTGGGCAAGTCACTTCCCTCCACTGCAGCTGTGCATCAGGCTCAGCCCTGCCTGCTCACTCCCAAGGCGGACTTGAGAATCCCTTGTGAGCATCACTGGTTATTTCTAAATCCCGCCCGATTTTCCTGCAAGAGGCCAACCGGTGAGGAGAAATAAGTTTGGGGTGAGGGCCTCCTGACTTAAGATCCACTGTGGCTGATCCTCTCTAAGACTTGTGTCCCCAGCCCTTGCCTCCTTCGGACCCACCTCTGGCGAGCAACAGAATCGTCAAGGCCCCAACAGCTCAGGTGATCTACCTGGGCTGGGCGGGGAAGAAGGGGCCGGGAGGAAGGACCAGCCGAAGAATGAGAGCGGTGGGCGGCTCTGGTGTCTGGGCTCAGCACCTGCGCCCCGCCCCCGGCCTCGCCCCCAGCGCTTGGGGGGCGGGGCGAGGCTGGCTGAACTGCGGAGCCCCGAGGGGCGGGGCCGTCCGCTGCGTGCCGGCTCCACCGGCCCAGCTGGGCGGGTGTCTGGCCCTTTAAGGGCCGCCCCCTAGGAGGTGCCAGGCCCCGGTAGCTCCGCTCTCCTTCCTGGTCCTGCGGGGCAGGACTGTCCGTGGGGCTGTGGCAGGGTTCCGTGCCCTGTGCCCGCCCAGGTGTCCCTGGCCTGGCCCCATGGCCCTGGTCACAGTGAGCCGCTCGCCGCCGGCCAGCGGCCACTCCACGCCTGTGGGGCCCACGGTGAGTCTGGCTTTGCTGTGGTCCTGCCCACGCAGTTAGCCGCCAGCTGGGCTTGGGGGAGCAAGGCCTGCCCGCCGGCAGACTCCCCTCAAGCCTGGGCTATGCGAAGGGGACCTCAAGTCTCCGGGGGAGGGGACTTGGGGGGATTTTGAGGTTCCCAGGAACTCGGACCAACGCAAGATCTGGAGCCCTGCGAGCCAGCCCAAGTCTGCGGAGGCCCAAATATGGGCTAACCCTTCCGCCACCCTCAGCACCCTCCCAGCCCCCCACACCGGGCTTGGGCCGGGGCTACCCCAGTGCCTCCCGGTGGGGAGCAGGGGGAAGAGGATTCGCATCTGACACCTTTTCTGGGCCCTTTCCCTGGACGGAGGGCAAGGTGATCCCCAGGGCCCCCACCCCGGAGTCCTGAGAGAGGAGAAGAGAGTCCCTTCTCTCACTCTCCCTGGGGGCTGCTTTCTCAGCAGGAGCAGGCGGTCAAGCGGAGAAATCCACTCCAGCGCCGGTGAGCACCTTCCTCCCCAACACAGACACTCCATGCATCCCCCAGGCCTGGCCACTGCCTTTCTGAACTCCAGGTGTCAGGGACAGGAGGCTCCTACTGAATCTGTGGGCAATGCTCCGGGTGAGCCCAGCTGCTGGGTTCAGCTGGTGGCAGCAGGGCTGGCCTGACTGCCTTTGCTTTTACCTCCCCCCAGTCACTTGGGGCTTCTTCACCCACTTCCCCCGACCCTAGCTCAGGCCAATGGTCACAAGCCAAAGGGCAGCATAGGATGACAGGGCCTGAAGACGCCGGGATCCCTAACCAAGTTTACAGCATCTCCTGAGTTAGGCAGGTAGGAAGGGAAAGGGAGCAGCCCCAGCCTCCTCAGACAAGCAAGAATAGAGGGGCTGGGGTAGGGAGGCAGGCTGCTTCCCAGAGTGCTGGAAGCGTTGCCAGAGAACTGGTTAGAAATGCAGTCTCAGGCCTCCATTCCAGACCTACTGACTCAGGGGGATGGGGCCCAAAAGTCCATTTCAATAGGCCCTCCAGGTGACGCTGCTAAGGTTTGAGAACCCGCACCCTAAGGGGTGAGAGGGACATAATGGTTTCCCCACCGCCCTGCCAGGCAGAGCTTTGCAGTGCTCCGTGGGGCTGTCCTGGGACTGCAAGGCGGAGGGGACGATGCTGATGCAGCTGAGGCCAGCCCTGAGCCAGCAGAGGAACCCCTGGGTGAGGACCAACCCCACGGGGACCAGACAGACTACGGGCAAGGGCCCCAGAGTCCTCAGAAGCAGGAGCAGAGGCAGCACTTGCATCTCATGGTGGAGTTGCTGAGGCCGCAGGATGACATCCTCCTGGTGAGGGGTCCCATCCAGAGCTCACCAAGAGGGGATTGGCCCCTGAGAGGGTGTGGGAGAGGGTGGAATGGAGCCAGCATGTGTGTCTGTTTGGGGACCAATGAATGGTGTGAGGGCAGGCACCCTGGGGAATGTAGGGGTCACCCAAACCCTGATGACCCTGCAGTTTTGGGTAGAGATGTTTCGACAGGACCAGGTCATGTCTGCAGGTCTCTGGAGGGCTGTGAGAGAACAGGGAAGGTTTGTCCTGTGTGAGTCAGTAGAGCCCAATCAGGTCCAAGGGTTGGGAATTACTCGGAGATAGGTTTGTGTTCAACCGGCAGGACTTTTCTGATAATGGGAGTTGTCCCTAAGTGGACCGGAGCACAGGGAGGGTTTGCTGAGCCCTCACGGGGGCCCAGGGAAGGGAGGGAAGGAGGACTCCAGCATCCATGTAGGATGGGAGTCCAGGTGGGAGCTTCCCAAATGCCATGGGGAGAGCTGTCTGTGGCCAGAGGGGAAGAACAAGATGAAGTGAGTCTTCCATAAAGCTGAATCTATAACAGAAGCACCGAACTTTGTTGTAAGATTATGTCTTTAATATTTCTTTGGTGATAAACATTTGAGTAAAATGATGGCAACAGCAAGTGATAGAGTTTTTAAAAGACCCTCCTTCCTAGGCAAAAACAAAAAATAGGCAACCTATGTCATCCCCATGCCCCCCTTTTAAGAAAGATCTTTTTGAACATTTTGTTGGACTATGAATCCAAAAGTTGGGAAGCATGGGAGTGTACTACTAATCCTGGATCTGGAAAGAGGGGGTGGGAATGGAAGGAGCAGGGGCAGGGCTGTGCTGGGCCTGGGGTGTCCAGGTGGAGTGGGGGAATCAAGGTCCTTGGGCCACTGTGACTCTGGGCACATCTTCCCCAGGCAGCCCAGTTGGAGGCAGCTCGGCCACCCCGGCTCCGCTACCTGCTGGTAGTTTCCACACGAGAGCACCCAAGCCAGGATGAGATGGTCCTCCTGGGGGTGGACTTCCCTGACAGCAGGTGGGAGCAGGGAGAGGAAGGGAGGGAACAAGGAATTGAGGTGCTAGGGGACAATGGCTTTCCTTTTGTCCCCTGCCAGCTCCCCCAGTTGTACCCTGGGCCTGGTCCTGCCTCTCTGGAGTGACACCCAGGTGTACTTAGATGGAGATGGGTAAGAAATGGCTACTGGAGAGGGGAGGGAGGAGGAGGGGCCAGGAGGGTGGAATGCCAAGTGTGACAGATGTGACTCAGGGGCTAGGCACTAGGGACACAATTCTAGGCTGGGAGTCTGGGGCCTGGGGCCTCCTCTCAGCTCCACCTCAGATTTGCTGTGCGGTCCTGGGCAAGTCACCTAACTTCTCTGGGCCTGGACCTCCCACATCTGGCAAATGGGCAGGCTGTCTGTCCCAGAGCCTGGAGTGTGGTTCCACCTGACCTGGTCTCCTGCAGGGGCTTCAGCGTGACGTCTGGTGGGCAGAGCCGAATCTTCAAGCCAATCTCCATCCAAACCATGTGGTGAGAGCTGGCTGAGAATCTCCTCTGGAGGTGGCTTCAGGGCCTGGGCAAGGGCAGCAGGGAGGACAGGGTGACCCAGCCTCTCTTCCTGTCCCAGGGCCACACTCCAAGTGTTGCACCAGGCATGTGAGGCAGCTCTAGGCAGTGTACCCAGTGGCAGTGCCCTCACCTGGGCCAGCTACTACCAGGACAGACTGAACTCTGACCAGAGCTGCCTCAATGAGTGGACGGCCATGGCTGACCTGGAGTCTCTGCGGCCTCCCAGCACCGAACCTGGCCGGTCAGTGCAGGGAGGGGAGGGCCTGGGTGGCGGGGCAGGGCAGGAAAAGGCAGAGGGGTGCCATGGTGGAGAGGAAAGGGGCCCGTGACTGAGGGATGTGCTCCCAGGCCCTCGGAACAGGAGCAGATGGAGCAGGCGATCCGGGCCGAGCTGTGGGAAGTGCTGGACACCAGCGACCTGGAGAGCGTCACTTCCAAAGAGGTGGGCATGGGGCTGAGGGGCCGGGGCCCCCGGCCCCAGTCTATGTAGATGGGACAGGGAGCCGTCCTCAGAGGCCCAGAGGGAAGGTGGGGGGTTAGGAGCCTGGGGAGCAGCCTGAGCCTCTTCTCCCCTTGGGCTCTGCCCACAGATCCGCCAGGCCCTGGAGCTGCGCCTGGGGTGTCCCCTCCAGCAGTACCGAGACTTCATCGACAACCAGATGCTGCTGCTCATGGCGCAGCAAGACCGCGCCTCCCGCATCTTCCCACACCTCTACCTGGTGAGCTGCAGGCCAAGCAGGGGGCCATGGGGACTGCTTGCAGCTGGGGGCGAGAGGGCGAGTGGGGGGCCAGGAGGCAGTGGCTGGAGGGAGGGAGAACGGTGCTGCTTCCCTCTCCCCAGGGCTCAGAGTGGAACGCGGCCAACCTGGAGGAGCTGCAGAGAAACAGGTAGCAGTTCAGGCCCCTGGGGCCTCCCCCCGGGGGTAGCCTGGCCAGGTTCAGAACCCCCCAGCGCACCCTTAGCAGCTGCCAGCTCTGCTTCCACCTCCGCCCCTGGGATGTCACCCTTGCATGGGCTCTCAGGCCAGGCCAGGCCGGTAACCTTGCTGCCCCACTGGCCAGCCCTCTGCCCACTCTTCCGCCCTCCCCATGCAAGTGTGGAAACTTGGGCCCCGACCATGCCGAGAGGAGCAGCAGCAGGGCCCACTGCCGGGGCTGCCTTTTCCAAGCGAGAAAGCCTCCTCTCCACCTAGTCCTGTCCTGGGAGAAGGAACTGGTCTTCTCCCAGTGGGGACCTGGCTTCGTGCTGTGATAGGTTCCTGTCATTCGCCCACCATGGGCTTCTGGGGGACCTGCCATAGTTAGTCCCTGTCACCCCACTGTTGCAGATCCACCCACTTTCACCTCAGTTCCAAAACCGTTCTCTAACTAGTTTCCAAGAGTAGTGGAAGGGCAGCGCTGCAGTTGGCCTCAGCTACCTGGGCGAGGTGGGGAAACTCAAGCCTAGCAAGGTAGGACGGTTTACTCAAGGCCACAGTCATCTGACAGCTGGGTCAGTTCTCTTCCCACCATAACTGCTGCCTCCACCTGACTGGAAACTAAGAACCAAACAGAGAGGCCCAGGGGCTGCCGGGTCCGATGGCCAATGGGCCTGCTGCCCCTGCCCACGTCAGCCTGGCCTTGGGCCCTCTGGGATAGGGTCAGCCACATCTTGAACATGGCCCGGGAGATTGACAACTTCTACCCAGAGCGCTTCACCTACCACAACGTGCGCCTCTGGGATGAGGAGTCCGCCCAGCTGCTGCCCCACTGGAAGGAGACGCACCGCTTCATCGAAGCTGCGAGGTCAGGCTCCGCCCAGCTCCCCCGCTGCCCACCCAGTCCTGGGGGTGCCCTGGCCCCGCCCCCGACTCAGCTCCTCCTGCCCACTGCCCACTGCGACCCTCCCAGCCCACAGTGTCCTTACTTCCTGTCCCTCTGCTCTCGGTTGGTCGTAAGCCCCTCACTGTGAGGGAGGGCTGGGGAGCTGACCACATCCTGCCTCCACAGGGCACAGGGCACCCGGGTGCTAGTCCACTGCAAGATGGGTGTCAGCCGCTCGGCTGCCACGGTGCTGGCCTATGCCATGAAGCAGTATGGCTGGAGCCTGGAGCAGGCGCTGCACCACGTGCAGGAGCTGCGGCCCATCGCCCGCCCCAACCCCGGCTTCCTGCGCCAGCTGCAGACCTACCAGGGCATCCTGACTGCCAGGCATGGAGTGTGGGGGAAGCAGAAGGGGGAGGGTGTGTGTGTGCTGCGGGTAGCTGCTGGGTCACTCAAAGCTGACTCAGAACCACCTCCTCACAGCCGCCAGAGCCACATCTGGGAGCAGAAAGTGGGTAGGGTCTCCCCAGAGGAGCCCCTGACCCCCGAAGTCTCTACACCATCCCCACCTCTTCCGCCAGAACCTGGGGGCGGTGGGGAGGTGAAGGCCATGGGCTTGGAGAAGAGCCAGGCAGCCCCGAAAGAAGAGTCTGGGCCAAGGCCCCGTATCAGCCTCCGAGGGGTCATGAGGTCCATCAGTCTCCTGGAGCCCTCCCCAGAGCTGGAGAGTGTCTCAGGGGCTGGTGACCTGCCAGAGGTGAGGCTGGGGCTGGGGGAGCTCTGTCTGCGGTGGCAGGGACTGTAAGGAGGGAGGAGGGGGAGAGGCCAGGACTGGTGCTTGGCGTTAGGCCCTGAGTAAGAGGATACCTGGGTTCGGTCTGAGCCCCCCATGCGAGGGTCTCCTGAGAGGTCAGGCCCCCTGGGGGCCCGGTCCGTGCCTCCTCCACCGTCTGCTCTGTACCTCTCAGCAAAGGGAGCACCTTCCCAGGCTGTGAGCTCCACAGCCTCCTGGAGAGGTTTCTGCCCTTGGTGAGGGTAGTAAGATGATCTCTGAGCCCCTCCCTGACCTGAGGAGCAGCAGGCAAAGGATGCAGGGCCAAGGTGGGTCTCAGCACTCACACCACCCAAAAGCTGACTAAGTGAGCACCCTCTGCGCTAAGTGCTGCAGGGCACAAGTCTAAGGCCAGAAGCTGGCTCTTGCCTTAGGAAGCCAGACTCCAGGCCAAAGGGGGTACATGTGAAGCAGCTTTCTGGGGGTGGCATCGGGTGTGGAAAGATAGGGAGGCATGGAGGGTTGATGGATGGGTATGGGCATTGACAAGGCAGAGGGTCCTCATGCGGCACCCGGACACATGCGTCCGCACAGCCCAGTTCAGAGGCTAGCACCAGGTGTTTCAGCAGTGGCTCACTGGGCAGGCCACACGAAGGCAGAGGAGGAGAAGGAGCAGGGGGCTAGAGAGGCCCAGGCCTGCAGGGAGTGGCAGGTGCAGGAGGGCTGAGGAGGGCTTCTGGGGGCCAGAGGGAAGCCAGGCAGGTAGGGGTTAAGGAGCAGGGGCAGTGGCGCTGGAGCACCGTCTTCCCTCCCCAGGCAGCGTGGCCTGCGAGCAGCTCAGTTTTCCTATGTGCATTCCACACTCTGTACCTGCCCTTTTCCTGGCTCTGCCCTAGAAAGACTCCTCCACATCTCTTCTTCCTTACACTTTCACCCCTGCAGGTTTTCTCTTCCCGGGAGTCTTCAGATGAAGAGCCTCCGCAACCTTGCCCTCAGCTCTCAAGGGCGGAGGGCGGCCAGCGGCTCTGCCAGAGGCCGTGGCCTGCCCTGAAGTCCCGCCACTCCGTGGTTGCCCTCCAGAGTGCTGCCCTGGTGGCCAGCCGGACCCGAGCCTTCCAGGAGCAGGGGCGGGGGCAGGGGCAGGGAGAGTCTGGCATTCCCTCCACACCCAGGCTCCGGAAGGTGGTGAGGCAGGCCAGCGTGGATGACAGCAGAGAGGGGGGCGAGGCCTGAGCCCTCACACGCTCATGTCCCCCTAGACACTAAATGGAGCATCCACAGCCCATACGCACTGCTCCTTGCTCCTCCCCAGGAGTCCCCACGCCCATCACTACAGCATCACCTCCTATAGCCTTAAGTCTCAGACCCACGTCCACCTGTCCAAGGGCTTAAGACTTTATAATTGTGACGTGGTAGAGACTGAAGGTGCCTTTGGGGGCGCTAGCACCCTACTTCCATTTTCAACTCTTTCCCTAAGATACTCGCCTATAGCCACAGAATAAAAACAGCTGCCCAGTGGGGAAAGGCTCACGCCTCCTCGCAACTGCCCACTTCACTCCTGGAGCCAGCCAGGCCAGAGGCGGATGGGAACCTCTGTCCCCAGCCCTGGGCAGCCTGAGGAGGCTGGCAGGCCACCTCCCGCACCCACCTCACATCTGGCCCAAGTCTTCTGCCACTACCCAGCGCTGCCACGGCACCGTACTGGGTCACAGGGCACCAGGCCAAAGAGAATTGTCTTTCTGTCTTCATGGCCTCTGGCTAGTTTTTCATAGTCTTAATAGTATCTGGCTTTGTACTGAGAAATAAAAAACATTTTCTTATCATTTTCAATTTTATGATAAAGCCATTTGTCTTTCCATCAGATCTTTCTCTGTTTATGTGAGGAGTTTGGTCTCTCCTCATTCCTGACAGTTTCTTCACAATTCCCAAGTGTCTCCAACAGACCTGTTTGGGGGAGTGGCTTTTTTGGGGGTGGGGTGGGAAGAAGAATGGGGAAGAAGAGAGGGGAGGCCAGTGCTATCTCCCTCATCTCCTAGGGCAGGGCCTGGGTAAACGGCAGCTGCCCACACCCCCTCAGGTGGGTCAGGCGGGGAGCAAGTCCACAGCAGGCAGCAGGCGTGTGGCCCTGCTGGGACAGCTGAAGGCAGTTACCCAAGAGGAAGTGAAAACTGCTGTCCTGGATAAGACCAAGCCTGTTCCAGAAGCTAAGACTCCTTTTGGACACTTGGTGCTAGTTCTCGAGCATATCTTTGGTCCCAAGAATCCTGCTATAATGCAAGAGAACCCACCTTTCCAAGCCAGCAGTTGCTGCCTGGGAAGAAGTGCCCTTGACCCTTCCTCTCCTGCCCAGGGGTTCCTTCTGCTCAACTTTGGTGTTCAAGAAGAGTTAGTGGTTCCATCATTCTCACTTCTGTCCCCTCTTTCCAAGGTCATTCTCTCTGCCCTATGACACACTACACTGCTTTGAGGGAAGGGGTGGTACCCAATTCCTTCCCCCTTCCCTCAAAGTAGGCCTCAGAGGTAGGAGCCAGCACCAGGCATCCTCATTGAGACTTCATGCCCAGTTTTAAGAATGAATCTCAGCCAGACCTTAGTGGGACTCCCAAGCACTGCTCTAACCCTAGAGTGCTGAGGGGCAGGAGACTTGGGTTCTAGCCATGACTTCACCACTTACAAGTCACTTCACCTTGGATCTGTCTTTCGGTACAACAAAAGCATTAGACCAGGAAATCCTTAACTACCCCCTTCACTTTGTTTTTTTAACAGTACGTGTCATCTATACATCGTTGGAATTCAGCCTCTATGTATTCTCCATAAGAGGAATCATTTGGATCTATCTGGGTGGTATGCCTAGGGTCACAAAGTAGGGTATAGGGAATCTAGTTCTGATTCCTGATCCACCCTGCTGAGCAAACCCTGAGGGCTGCACCCCATTCTGCAGCCAACCAAGAGTCCCACCTAGACTGTCCTTTCAGTAGTCCTAGGCTAGGGCTGCAAGTGGGTGGGAGTGACAGTGTCAGGAGGGAAGCCAAGGCCAAGCCCTGCCTTGCCCGCTTGCAGCCCATGCAGCTTGGAAGGCAGGGTCCAATCATGAACTCAGAGCTTTAAGGCTGACTAGATGCATGAGGACTCCGAGAAGTTAGAATTCAGCAAGCAGGGAAACTATAGTGGCTCATGCCTATAATCCTAGTGCTTCGGGAGGCTGAGGCAGGAGGATCACTTGAGGCCAGGAGTTCAAGACCAGCCTGAGCAACATTGTGAGACCCCCGTCTTTATAAAAATAAAATAATTAGCCAGGCATGGTGGTGCACGCCTGTAGTCCCAGCTACTCAGGAGGCTGAGGCAGGAGGATTGCTTGAGCCCAGGAGTCTGAGATTGCAGTGAGCTATGACAATATGCCACTGCACTCTAGCCCAGGCAACAGAGCAAGATCCTGTCTCAAAAAAAAAAGAAAAAATTGGACAAATGATTAAGAACCATATGCATATACAAAGCTCACACAAATTGCTAAAGAGGCAAAAAATAATAGAGGATATAAAATCAAAGTCTCCCATCCCGTCCTCCAGCTTCTTCTGAGTCCCTCCAAAAGACACTCCATGCTTATGTAATCAAATATATCGGTAGGTGTATTCTTCTTATTTATTTTTAATTTTTTAGAGACACTCTATGCTTATGTAATCAGATATATTGGTATGTGTATTCTTCTTCTTTATTTATTTAAAATTTTTTAGTAGAAATGGGATCTCGCTCTTGCTCAAGCTGATCTTGAACTTCTGAGCTCAATCGATCCTCCCACCTCGGCCTCCCAGAGTGCAGGATTATAGATAATATATTAACATAATATTCTGCATTTTGAAATTTTTTTCATCTCATGGTGAGTTCCATATACATACATAAAGATTTGCCTGATTTTGCCCAGCATGGTGGTGTGCACTTGTATTCCCAGCTACAGGGGAGGCTGAAGCAGGAGGATCTCTTGAGCCCAGAAGTTGGAGGCTACAGTGAGCTATGATCACGCCACTGCACTCCAGTCTGGGCAACAGTGAGACCTTGTCTCTAAAAAAAATAAAATAAAAAAGTAAAGATTTGCCTCATTTAAAAAATAACCACACATTCTTCAATGATAGGCTGTCATGACAAATAAATAAATGAATAAAAACCACACATATTCCATTTTATGGAAACCATCATTTATTTAAGTGGTCATTTATTGATGAACTTTTAAGTTGTTTATGGTTTTTCCCTGATTCCAAGTAATGCCTCATTAAGTACCCTTGTATATATTTTCTTGTGCAAACATGACCACTAAATCTGTACGACATATTTCTAGAATCGCTGAAGGAAAGGCTATGTGCATTTTTAATTTTGACAGGCATCACCTAATTTCTTTCCAAGAAGTTGCACCAATTTACAGTGAATGGGAATGCCTGTCTTCTTAAAGGGCGGTCCAGCCTATGTTATGACCTTGCAACACTCCCAGAGGAAAGGGCAGGCATTAGTTACCTCAGAGCAGTAACGAATACGTCTCTAGCAGAACCTGAATCAGATCCTAGGTTTCTAGATTCTCAGTCCAGAAGCCTAACTCAGGAGTGGAGAAGGTAGTTCCTGGGCAGCCAACTCACTGATTTCACAGTTCTGCCCAAGGCGAGCCCTGGGTCCCGAAGTGCTAGGAACTCCCGGGCGGGAGGGTCAGGATGACCCCTGCTCCTGGAGTTCCCATTCAACTCCCACCTGACTCAGCGGCCTCTTAGCAACCGAGCGGTCGCCCTGCCCAGACTTGGAACACCAGCGGCGTCGAGGAGCCTGAGTTTCTGGCACGGCCTGTGCCAGGGGCCGGCTCCCACCGTCAGAACGTTCTCCCACTGTTCTCCCACCCAAGCTGGGGAGGGAACTCGGACGCCGCCGCCCTCTCCCCCAATCAAGGCAGCCCCTCGTTAGGCCAGGTTTACAAACGGCAAAGTCAAACGCGCTGAAGAGACTGGACTCCGCCCCTTCACCCTGCATCCCAAACACCTCAGAGCCTCAGCTGTCCAGAGAAGCTACCTTTCAGGCCTCCGCGGGCTCTCCTATGCAAGCAGCGCGGGGGCCAGGAAACTTGGCTTGTCTAAATCGACTGCGACGTTCGGGCGCCATCTTGCGTCGGTTCCTCTGGCCTCCAGTAACAACACGGAAACCACATTTCCCCGCGTGCCTCGTGCGTCCGCGCAGGCGCAAGGAGCCTCCTCTCGTTTCCATGGGAACCTCGACCCCCAGAGTCCCGGACCCTTTACTCAGTGGAGCAAGGAGGTGTTGCTTCTTCCTGAGGTGCGCTGGAGCTGGGACAGGGTCTGCAAACGGTGGAGAGGGCAAAGTAGGGGGCTTGAGGGGAGAAAGCCAGGCCGGCCTTGCCTCCTGGGACCAGCGTTTCCAAATTCTCCGGGGCGTCCGGGCGTCCGCGTGCTCCTGAGGCCTCGGCGTTCTGAGGCGAAGGGGCTGAGGTAGGCCCGGGTCCGCAAGGCCAGCGTCAGGCTCTGGCCCGCGCAGCTCCGCTCGGCCTGCCAAGGGCCTGCGCACCGCCCACCGGTACACCCGGGACGCGGGCCAGGCGCTGGCAGCCTCTGGGATGGTTGGTGCCACAGGTGAACGTGGTGGTAGAGCGTCGGGCAGGACAACGAGCGCACCGAGGCTGGATCTGGCTCTGCCTCTAATGGATGTGGGACCCAGGGTGGCTGCCAGCCCCTGTGGAGTTCAGCTCTCCCCTCTGTAAAATGAGGCTTGCAATTCTGTGTGGCCTTGCAATTCTGTTGCACAGCAGCCCCGGGCTCTGTGTGACCTGGAGCAGCGGTCCCCAACCTTTTTGGCACCAGGGACCGGTTTCGTAGAAGACCGTTTTTCCACGGATGGGGGCGGGGCGGGGAGAGCGGAGAGAAGTGAGCTCAGGCGGTGATGGAGCGATGGGGAGCAGCTGTAAATACGCTCGCCTGCCCGCCGCTCACCTCTTGCTGTCCGCTCCCCTCCAAGTTTTGTGGAGGATAGTTTTTCCACGGACGGGGGTGGGGCGGGTTGGGGAGGGCGGAGCTCTGCGGCCCAGTGCCTGATAGGCCATGGACTGGTACTGGTCCTTGGGGGTTGCGGACCGCAGACCCAGAGGACAAGTTCCTTTATCTATCTGAGCCCGAGTTTCCTTCTCTGTAAAATAAGGTCGAAGCAGATGCTCCCTAAGGTCTCTTCTAGCGCTGTGGTATTTTACGTACAGCTGGGTTCATTGCCCCTTATTGCACACCAAGTGAAAGAAGAAGAAAAGGAGCTGGGATGGTTTGAGCAAGAATCTCAGCTTGGGGTCTTGAGTCAGAGAAATTGGAGTTTGTGACTTTGGGCAAAGTTATTACATGTCTTGAGCCTCAGTTTCCTCATTTGCAAAATTAAGGATAGTACCACCTCAGGTTTTTGAGGATTAAATGAGATAATGCATGTAAATTTTTAGCCCAGGGCCTGCACATAGTAAGTGCCATCCCAAGTCCCAGCTTTCATTTCTGATAATTTTTAAAACATTCCTTAGCCTTTTCCTGATTTCTGAAGTCACTTCCTTTACTTCTGGGCAAATCCATTCTCCGAGGCAGGATGGTTGGTTTTTTTGTTTTTGTTTTTCTTTTTGTTTTTTTGAGACAGAGTCTCATTCTGTTGCCCGGGCTAGAGTGCCGTGGCATCAGCCTAGCTCACAGCAACCTCAAACTCCTGGGCTCAAGCGATCCTTCTGCCTCAGCCTCCCAAGTAGCTGGGACTACAGGCATGCAACACCATGCCCAGCTAATTTTTTCTATATATATTTTTAGTTGGCCAATTAATTTCTATTTGTAGTAGAGACGGGGTCTCACTCTTGCTTAGGCTGGTTTCAAACTCTTGACCTTGAGCAATCCTCCTGCCTCGGCTTCCCAGAGTGCTAGGATTACAGGCATGAGCCACTGTGCCCAGCCAGAGGCAGGATGGTTTTATAGGCTGATTTTGATGGGGAAGCCAGTCTTCTTACCCAAGGTTGTATACTCATGGCCAGTGTCTCACCTCCCTTTAGTTGTAGTGTGGATTATATGATTACTGCACAGCATCTACAAGGCCCAACACTACATAGTAGGGAAGATGCTTTCCCTTCCTTAAGATTCACAGGATGTGAGCACCTATATCTTATGATGCAAAAACAGCTAAATATTGAACAATAATATATTTACATAAGACGATGGACATATGATTATAAGGAATACCCAATTCTACACTGCTTGCGTTGAGTTCAAGCTTTGTGTTAATTGAGAACATCCTAACAAGGAGTTTTAAATTAGTGATAAAAATGTATTTGTTATTTTTTTAAAAAAATCTGGGCACTCCCAGTAGTTTCGCAAACAAGTCTTCATCCAAAAGCATCTTTATGTGGAAGCTGTATTCCATGAGCATTTTTTGAGCACTTATTATGTACATGGAACTGTGTGTGGTGCTATGAGGGATATGAAGATGTTTGAGACAATCTTTGCCCTCAGGAAACGTAGGGTCTGGTAGAGAAGATCAATTGTGCATACAAAACACATGTAATTTAAGTAGAAAGTGATGTCATAAGAGAGGTCCAGGTAACTGTGCTATGAAGATTCAGAGGCAGGAGAGACCACTACTGAGTCACCATATAATGAGAGAAGCAAGGAGAAGACACCATTTGAACCTCCTAAAGCATGTGGAAAGTGTGGCTATGCCAAGAAGTAGGGAAAAGATATTCTGGACACCCTTTCCATAGCCTTGAGATACATGGAGAAGAAGTGTCTGTAGTCCTGATTAGATGGTGAGCTCCTAGATGACAGGGACTGGGTTTTGGTCAGTGTTTTCCTCCCCTACTTGGCACCTGGTTGGCCAATATTAGTGGTAAATACTAATGAACAAATAGGAGCTATGAGTTTCCTACAAAGAGGAACTGAGCTGTGGTCTCTGTATTACCCTGAGGCCCCTTTCTTAGACTTGCATGCCCTCTTATAATCACGCTTTTAGGGAAAGAATGTCAATGGGCAGATAATTACGGTACAAGGGCCATATTGTTGGCATATTTTATATGGTACCAGCCAACTGAGAGCCCAGTGAACAGGGTCTCATAAATGGACAGGAGGGTTTGCGAGCCCCTTTCCCTGGAACTTGGAACTGAGGGGAAGAACCATGAGGGGAGGAAACAGAAGCATAGGATCCAGAGGTAGGCTTGAGGACCAATGATGGATATTCTTTTGACTCTTGTGTGTATTCTTTTTATTTTTTTGAGACAGAGCCTCACTTTGTTGCCCAGGCTAGAGTGCCATGGCGTCAGCCTAGCTCACAGCAACCTCAAATTCCTGGGCTCAAGCAATCCGCCCGCCTCAGCCTCCCAGAGTGCTAGGATTACAGGCGTGAGCCACCGCGCCTGGCCTGTTTATTCTTGGCTCTTCTTTTTCTATGGCCCACTCCTCCCCAGGACCTCCCCAAAGACATTCTTTCCCACCTGTGACCCACTTGGGAGTGGGAAACTATGTCTACTATGCCAATAGGTTGCTAAGGCATGCATTCACTGCAAAGGACTGAAGCTGGCTTTAGCAGCACACCATCTTCAGGTTGATTTCTGGGGCCCTGCCCTTCTCTAGTCCTGCCCAGTGCTGAATCTGTGTCGGGTGCCAGCTCTGAAGCACACCCTGAGACAGGAGTCTGATGACCATGAGGGGAGAACCACCTCAGAACCTGGAATGGAGGTGTCTCTCTTGAGAAGGTTGAAGGAGAATGACTTGAGGACAGGGAAAATCCTTCTAAGTCCTATGTAACCCATCAAGGGTCTAGATTCCTCCTGGAATCCTCTGTTGCTCAGAGAGTGCAGTCATCTTCAGAACAAGGAAGCTGGGGAGAGCTTAAACAAGTGTAATCAGGGAAGGGATAGGGCACAACTGACTGCCTTTTTTGTCCCTAGATATGGGACAGTACAGGACTTCTGGGAGCCACAAACACTCCTTTTCCTGGAGATGCAACCCAGGGCGACCTGTTACACCATCCTGGCAGCTTATGCTTTCACGCCAGAGCCCTGCTCTTCATCTTCTTCCTGCTCCCCAAGTTGGCTCCCACTCCATGGCTGCAGGTAAGTAAGTGCCTGTGGGGTGCATCAGGATTTCTTTGTTGCTGAGTGCTATGTAACTCCAGGCCTGGTACTGGAGAGGAGGTTATGACAGCTCAGTGCCTAACATCGAGGCCTATGTCAGCTTACTTCAGGGGCATTATGGTCCTTTACAAAGCACCGTCACTTACTTGTGATCTCGCTTTATCTTAACAACAGCTGGAAGGTCTTGTATTACAACTTTGATTTTCCATGTTAGGGTTTGAGTTCTTAGGTTGTAGGTCAAAGACCTAAGTGATGGCACTGAAACGAGTGAGCTTTCCACTGCCTCTGTTATCACTGAAGGGATGCCATCGGCCTACCGGTGAAGCCATGGTCCTAGGCTAACCTGAAAGTAGACCAAGACTCTCCTTCTTTCCCATCCAGCTAGAATTTCCTGCCCATTTTCCTGTTTTCCATCCCAGCCTGGCTTCTCCCTGTTGGACACATTGTTGATCAGTCTCTTACTGTCATGTCCTCACTAGATGCTGACTGTTTTCATGGTAGCAGTTCCCATGAGAGAGATAGTACTCTCCCCTTGATTTTGCCAGAGTTGTCCTCTCCCAGGTAGGTACCCTGGATAGCTGGGAAACTAGGATACTCTGTATCTGGGCTAGAGAACCAGGAATAGGAAAGTTGCTCCCCCACTGGGTGGGGAGGGAAGTTAGCAAAAGTTTGCCTGGTAGCATTGGCCTGGGTAGTAATGCCACACCCCACCCCACTGGCACCCCTGGTAGCATCTCAGTGGGCCTCAAAGGTAATGGTAGGGAGGTGAGTGTGGCAGGAAAAGAAACAAGGTGCAAACCCAGGCTGAGGCAGGGTCCTACATGCTGGCCTAACTCAAGCCAGAGACACTTGTAGGGGTGGTGAATGGGTTTGGGTAAAGGAAGATGCTTCTAGAGGCTAGGGTGGGGAGAGGGACTGGTTATATGCATCCTACATAATTTATCTTCTTATGGCCTTAGAAGGCTTGCAACTGGGCAGGTTTGCCCAAAACAGCAGCTTCCCCTCTCTGCAGGCAGCACACACGGCTGTGCAGCTCATCTCTTGGTTTGGCAGACTGACTCCCATCGTAGGAAGCTCCTCAAAAGACCTTCTCCACACCTTCCACCCTCACCACTGGCTGAGCAGAATGTCTCCTTCAGCTCTGTTCTCAGTCCGAAGGTCTCATCATTCCAAATGTTCCTGTGCTACGCTGAACATCCTCAGAATGTCCTTACTCCTCCCAACTTAAAGGTCTTGTTTTCAACACAGAAATGGAAAATTGGGAAGGAGGCTGAGTTAGGGATAGAGTACGTCATTTTAGGACAACAGATGGAATTCTTTGGGGTCAGTGGGATGCCTGAGCTGGTAAGCAGTGATCTCCTTACCCAAGTACTTCTGAGTATCCCATGTAGTGGATGGAACTGGCCTAGAGCCAGGCCTACATGCTGTTGTTGCAGCAAGATCTGCAGGTGGTCCTCACTGGCCTATCCCACCATTCTGCTCCAGTGTCACCCTCCACCTCAGCTGTGTTCATTCATCTCTTCCCTCTTTCCTTCCTCCCCTCCCTCTAGGCAGTGCCAGCAATGGCCACTAAGCACAAAGACAAATACCCTTGCCTGGCCCAACTACACTCGAGCTTCCTAGGAGTGCCCACTTGACCTGTGCGCTGCAGGACTTGTGCTCCTTGGCAGATAACTCTGATTCCTCTCCTCTTAAAAAGGACAAAGGACTCAGATAAGAGGGGAAGTTAGGGCAACAAGACTTGGAACTATGAGGATGCTAGATGTAAAGGAGCTAAGTTGAAGGAATGCTACTAGAGAACAACTGAAGGCACCAAGAGCCTGGGGGAGCTGTAAGAGCCTGATGGTCCCTGGGAATGGGTTATAGGGCCAGGTGAACCTGGTCTGATGGAGAAACTGTCCTTGGAAGGAGAATTCTGTTTCTGGTTAGACTCCTGTTTGAGTCTACAGGACTGTGAAGGATCCATTTGACCAGAAGGCTGGGATAAAATTAAACTCATTCTAGAGTGCCATGGCATTAGCCTAGCTCACAGCAACCTCAAACTCCTGGGCTCAAGCGATCCTCCTGCCTCAGCCTCCCGAGTAGCTGGGACTACAGGCATGTGCCGCCATGCCCGGCTAATTTTTTTTCTATATATTTTTTTTAGTTGTCCAGCTAATTTCTTCCTATTTTTAGTGGAGATGGGGTCTCACTTTTGCTCAGGCTGGTCTCAAACTCCTGAGCTCAAACGATCCACCTGCCTTGGCCTCCCAGAGTGCTAGGATTACAGGCGTGAGTCACAGTGCCAGGCCTCATTCTTTTTTCTTACAGTTCATTTCTGAGTCTTGAACTCCATACCAGCCCCTCCTGCTGACCTTTCCATTTCCTCTATTCTTCTACACCCAGACATAAACTACAGGTTGATAACTGTGACTTTCCACACTTAATCAATTATTAAATTCTGAAAGTCCTTCACAAAACAGTTGCTTTTTGTTCCCACTTCCTCCACCTATCGCAAGTCCCTGTCCTGATGCCTTCACTGGTATAATTACCTCCCAGCTAGTCATGCCCTTCAGTCTGTCCAGAGCATCATGACTATGTAGATTTGTCTTCCAGAAGTATTCCATCACTTCATGTTTGATACTTTTAGGTTCAGCACCTTCAGCAGTGCTCTCCATTGCCTACCAAGGGCAGTACAGACTCTCGGTTCTTTTGGTCAGGGCCTTTCCCAACCTGGCACCAACCTACCTTTCTGGCTTTCTCTCCCTGAGCATCCTAGTATGTACCTTTCACTCTGATCAAACTAGGCTACTGACTATCCCTTGAAAACACTTTTCCTACCTTTTTACCTTTGCTCATGCTATTCTTTCTATCTGGGAGTGCCCCCTCTCCATTTAAAAATTATTTATTGAGTACTTTCTTTTTATTTTGAAAAATTTCAGACCTACAGAGAAGTTGAAACAATAGTACAATGAATACCCTTATGCCATACATCTAGATTCCACCAGTTGTTATTGCCATATTTCTTTCTTTTCTCTCTCTTTTTTTTTTCTGGACCCATTGAAAATAAGTTGCAGGCATTATTACACTTCACCCCTAAATATTTCGGTTTGTATATCCTAAAAATAAGGACATTATCCTATCTAACCACAATATATTTTTTTAAAAAATTGATAAAATATACATAACATAAAATTTACTATTTTAATCATTTTAAAGTGTATAATTGTGACATTAAATGCATTCACAATGTTGTGCAACCATCACCACTACCCATTTTCAGAACTTTTTCACCATCACAAAGAGAAACTCTGTACCCATTAAACGATAACTCCCCATTCCCCTCTGATAACCTTTTTTCTACTTTCTGTCTTTGTGAATTTGCCTTTTCTGGTTACCTCATATAAGTTGAAACATACATTATTTGTCCTTTTGTGTGTAGCTTATTTCACTTAGCATAATGTTTTCAGGTTTCATCCATGTTGTAGCATGTATCAGAATTTCATTTCTTTTTAAGGCTGAATAATATTCCTTTTTATGGATATCCTACATTTTGTTTATCCATTTATCTATTGATGGATATTTGGATTGTTTTAACCTTTGACTGTTGTGAATAATGCTGCCATGAACATTAGTTTACAAGTATCTGTTTGAGCCACTGCTTTCAATTCCTAAGAATGGAATTGCTGTGTTATATGGTAATTCTATGTTTAACTTTCTTAGGAACTGCCAAACTGTTTTTTGTAATGACCAAGAAATAATAATGCAATGTTATTATCTAGACTACAGACCGTAATTACGTTTCTCTGAATATCCCTAGATTTTCCGTTACAGCTATAAAAAAATTTGATTCAGGATCAAATCTGGGATCACTGATTGCATTTGGTTGTCATGTTTCTTGATTCTTCTTGGCTTTTTGGTTTTCATGACATTGGCATTTTTGAATAATCCAAGCTAGTTGTGTAGAATATCCCTCGATTTGGGTCTGTTTGAATGTTTCCTTACAATTAGATTCACGTTAAGCCTTTTTGCAAGAATACTACGTAATACTACAAGAATACTACATAAGAATAATGTATAAAATGTTCTTCCTGTTTGTTGCATTATTTTAGCCATATAATGTTGCTTTATCCATTTCTTGGTGACACTGAGTTTATTTACTTGGTTAAAATAGTACCTGCAAGATCTCTTCATTGTCAAGGAACTCTTTTCCCTTTATAATCGTAAGTTATCTGTTGGGTGATAAGTTGAGACCATGTGAATGTCCTGTTCCCCAGCATTCTATCAACCAATGGTTTTAGCATCAAGTGATAATCTTTGCCTGAATTATTTATTTCATTGTTTTTTAATTTATTTATTTGTTGAGACAGAGTCTGGCTGTATTTCCCAGGATAGAATGCAGTGGCTGTTCACAGGTGCGATCATAGCACACTACAGCCTTGAACTCCTGGGCTCAAGCAATACTCCTGCCTCATGCTCCTGAGTAGCTGGGACTACAGGCACACACGATTGTGCCCAGCTGTTTTTTAAATTCCTTCTATATTTATTATGCATTGAATATAATAAGCTATTATTCTTCAGTAAGGAAGAATTTTCCCCATCCCCATTTCTAGTATGACAACAGATTCATCTATTCTTTTTTTATTCAGTATGTTATTATAATAGCAGTCATTGCAATCATTATTTTTTTGGTGCTCAAATTTTCTTATATTTGGCCAATGAGAGCTCCTTCAAGCTGGATACACCGTGTATTTTCCCTGTCCCAAACATGGAATCAGCCATTTATCCAAAGATCCCTAGTTTCTTTTAGGAGGGAGAGATACTTAGAAACTAAGATCTAGATTCTAGGTGTAATCATTACTGCTAGGTTTTATTGCTTCTAGGCCTTTTCAACAGACAGAGAGTGAACAATATCTTTTTTTATTTTTTATTTTATTTTATTTTTTTGAGATAGAGTCTCACTCTGTTGCCTGGGCTAGAGTGCCGTGGCATCAGCCTAGCTCACAGCAACCTCAAACTCGTGGGCTCAAGCAATCCTACTGCCTCAGCCTCCCGAGTAGCTGGGACTACAGGCATGCACCACCATGCCCAGCTAATTTTTTCTATATATTTTTAGTTGGCCAATTTATTTCTTTCTATTTTTAGTAGAGACAGGGTCTCGCTCTTGCTCAGGCTGGTTTCGAACTCCTGACCTTGAGCAATCCTCCCACCTCGGTCTCCTAGTGTGCTAGGATTACAGGTGTGAGCCACAATGCCTGGCCACAACATCTTTTTTTATTTTTGTTTATTTATTTATTATTTTATTTATTTATTTTTTTGAGACAGAGTCTCACTCTGTTGCCCGGGCTAGAGTGAGTGCCATGGCGTCAGCCTAGCTCACAGCAACCTCAAACTCCTGGGCTCGAGCGATCCTCCTGCCTCAGCTTCCCGAGTAGCTGGGACTACAGGCATACGCCACCATGTCCTGCTAAATTTTTCTATGTATTTTAGCTTTCCAGTTAATTTCTTTCTATTTATAGTAGAGACGGGGTCTCGCTCTTGCTCAGGCTGGTTTCGAACTCCTGACCTTGAGTGATCCGCCCGCCCAAAAAGATGTTGGCGGGTGGCTCACGCCTATAATCCTAGCACTCTGGGAGGCCAAGGCAGGAGGATCGCTCAAGGTCAGGAGTTCAAGACAAGCCTGAGCAAGAACGAGATCCCATCTCTACTAAAAATAGAAAGAAATTAATTGGCCAACTAAAAATTATATAGAAAAAATTAGCCAGGCATGGTGGCACATGCCTGTAGTCCCAGCTACTCAGGAGGCTGAGGCAGGAGGATTGCCTGAGCCCAGGAGTTTGAGGTTGCTGTGAGCGAGGCTGACGCCACAGCACTCTAGCCCGGGCAATAGAGTGAGACTCTGTCTCAAAAAAAAAAAAAATAAAATAAAGAAGGGGCCGGGCGCGGTGGCTCACGCCTGTAATCCTAGCACTCTGGGAGGCCGAGGCGGGCGGATTGCTGAAGGTCAGGAGTTCAAAACCAGCCTGAGCAAGAGCGAGACCCTGTCTCTACTAATAATAGAAACAAATTAATTGGCCAACTAAATATATATAGAAAAAATTAGCCGGGCATGGTGGCGCATGCCTGTAGTCCCAGCTACTCGGGAGGCTGAGG
>CAUYMX010072112.1:0-29558 GCA_963573855.1 Lepilemur septentrionalis | reverse complement strand
TACTTTGACAGAGTAGGTTTTTGAATGTAACAAGATAAGTCAACTTGAGTGGTAATATATTTTGGGAAATCAGCTCACTACAAATTGTGACTGTAAACATTGTACTGTAAGTGTTTTGTAGTTTTCCCCCAATAAAATTTTTGGAAGAAAAAAAAAAAGTCAATCAACTGAAACTTGAGAACTGAATGTAAAGTTGAAAAATAAATTTGGCCACTTCCTTCTGTTAATGGTTGATGGTATTTAGCCCGGCGTGTGGCTGTCCGTGGCAGCCACGAGTTTGTTTCTTCCTTTGGATCGTGTTTGTGCAGCTCACATTTACTGAGAATTAGTGCATTCCAGTGTCATCCCAAGCACTTGGCATGTATTGACACTTTTAATTCTCACAACAATCTTACAAGGTAGATAATGTTATTCCTGTGTTAAGAATGTGGAAACAATAGGCTGAGAGAAGTTGCTTACATTCACACTACTGGGTCAATGTTGGAAAATCAGAACTTTTTCCCATCTTGGGAGAAAACAGTGACATGTAACAGATTTTAGAGATAATTATCCATTTCACATGTATAAAGTGGGCATGTAGCTATAAGACATCACATAGGAAATGAGTTGTTAATGCAGTTTACTTCATACATTTACTTTGGTTTTACTTTAATGTGAAAATATTAAAAGTATGAATCGGGATTCGTGTAACCTGCAGTGATGTATCTTAAGTTGCAAGCTGTAAGGTGGAAAGGAGCGTGTGTTCTGCACTGTCTATGCCCACATTTGTTCCTGGGCTAATAAACAGTTTAAAACCAGAGCAAAAGAGAAGGGGGAGAGTTAAAGAAAAAATTATCCTGACACGTGAAAACTATGCTGAAGGCTTCATTCAGGATCACTGTGGTTAGGTGTCGAGACTATGGCACAGAGGAGGGAGCTCCTACTCAACTCTGCATGCAGCAGGACCCAGGGGGGACAGCCTGGGCCGTTTGTCAGGGGAGACATGTGGGTAGGGGATTCTCCCTACAGTGGGACCAGGCAAGGCTCTTCTCGAAAAGACCCAAGGATGAGGCTTCCTTCAGAAGAGGGCTCCGGAGAGTCATCTCAAGTTTGACCAAGGAGAGTCTCTGCCAGGTGACACTGATGAACCCTGTGAAGGACAGAGCAGTGGGCTACATGTGGACTCGCAAACAGCATCATTTGAACAGCAATGAATGGAGCAGTCTAAGTTGGTTTTAGTATTATTTTTGGTTGATTAATTTCATGATAAAGTTAGTAAATATTAAAATAACTGATTTTCTACCCACTCTGCACATAGTTGCTTCTTTACTGAGGGTACACAATACACAATTTCATGAGCTTTGTTTTCGCTCTTAGACTGCTCAGTCTTCTTGTTTTAGTAATCAGATCTTATTTAGTAATCAGTAAGTTTGCACTAATGGTATTTGTGGGTGGATAGATACTAATGAACAGGAACGCTGTCTAATTAAATAATTATTTTCCTTTATTTCTGCCAATATCATATGAAACTAAATGATCAAAAGCCACACTAGTGTTCTAACAGAAACAACCACAATCCGGTCTTTTGCCTCCTCTCTACTCAGAAACTGTAGATTTACCTATTTAAACCTCTCTTGTACGTAGCCAAAAGGCTTACATGGTCTTTTTAAACATCTTGTCAACCTAAGCTGTTAATATTCGAATCTTCCCACCCTGGATAATTTAGAAAAAGTAACATCCGTCGAGCATACTCTTCTGGAAAGCAGTAAAGAATAGCCTTTAAATATGACAGTTAATAAAACATTTTTATTAACTGGTGAGTCCTATGGGAAGTTATGTTCCTTTAAATCTTCCGAGGTTCAAATTATTGCTGTTAAGTGGGAAGAACCATTCTGACATTCCTCTGAAACAAAGTGCCAGAAAAACACAAACCACAGTTTGAAAATTCACTTAAAGTTTTGAACGTTATGAACTGATTGTTGTTGTTTCAATTACCACTGAACAATTAAAATTGCAGAATTTTACTTAAATAGCTTTCCTCTAAATTAGACCAAATGAAGACATTCATTTCAAAGTACTGTACTGAAATTACACTGACAATTAGTATCGGGTGCTCATTTAAAATTTTAGTCTATATAGTAACTATCATTTCATCGCATCAATTTGCGTGTCCCTAAGATTTTCTGACTTTTAACCCCAGTGACAATGCAAATTTTTAAGCTAGTATTTCATGAAAGAAGAAACGGCTACAAACCACTTTTACATGTGTTGCACGTGGAGATTCGCGTCAGTGGAACAATCCTGAATCACTAGTCATGAAAGTGGCCCACTGCTGAAAAGGGCCTGAATCGTGTCTGTTTAATGGAAGGACTTTTCAACGTGAAAGTTTAAAAATACTCTGTTCCTTAGCAGAATGGTGAACTTAGTAAATAGTAAATAGCTTGTAAAACTACAGCAAAGTAATCTGGCTACATCTGACTGCTCAGAAGGAGTCTCCACGCAGAGATTTCTTGTTTCCTGTGACGGAAACTCGTGAAATCTCTGGACGGCGTCTGTCGGAGGACTTGGGCTCCTGGTCTGCCCTGCGGCGTCTGCTTCTCTGCACTGCTCGGGGATGTCCTCCCCTGCGTGCTGCGAGCGTTATGCAGCAAGGTCATTTCACAGGTCCTGCTTCTCCCAGGGGTCTCCTAAGATGCCCGTATCTGCATCCTGGGGCCCAGTAAAAGCGTGGGGCGATGTGGTGCCTCCAACCATAGGCTCTAGAGCCAGAGAATAGGGCTGGAACCCCAGCTCCCTGCCTTACCAGCCCTGACCTCCAATGTGGAAAAAAAGGGGGGTGGCTAACAAAAGCATTGACCTCGTTGTGAGGATTAAGTAAGAGAATATGTGTAAAGGGCTTAGCACGGTGTCTGACACATGAAAAAAAGTTAGCTATTGCTTTTGTTTCCAAATGTGTGAATTTGTGTATATCAACAGTTGATTTTATTATCATCCTGCTATTTCTAATCTTCTTTATTCCAAGCTATTTTAGCCCATTTCATATTCCAGGCTACATCTTACCTTTCAAATCCTTGAGCATCGTTGGGTTGTCGTAAGGGTTAAAGAAGGTGTAATTTTCTTAGAACCATAGCAGACTCATTATTTGCACAATAAATGCAATGTCCAATTTCTTTGTTCACGGCCCTTAATGGGGTCAGTGACTTCTCCATCTTCCAAGCTGGAACACCCCCACTCCTGTGGCACCCCCTCTAGTTGGTTCCTGTGTCCTCTTGGTTCCATGGTGACTCTAATCTGATTAACTCGGTGCCTCCCTGTTGCAGGACAGCGCCATGCCACCCTGTCACAGCCCCACTTCGCCAGCTTCTCCCCCTTCCTGCCCTCCACACGGACCTCACGAGACCCAAAGTCGCTAGGCTGCCCCAGCCTGAAGGCAACATATGACCAGTCCCAGAGTTGCATTCCTCAGCCCCCTGCTCAGAGTTCTTGGGGCTGAGCCTGGCACTGCGGCTCCTGCCTGTCCCGCTCCCACCCCACTGTGCCCCCGCGCCTGGCTGCGGGGTCTGCCCGAGTCTGCCAAGGCCACCTTTGCTCCAGGCTCTGCCATTCACCCTCCAAGTTGCTACCAGAATTTTCTTCTTAAAAAAGCAAATCAGATCCTGAAAAACCCCCAGGCCTCTGACACTAAGCACAGGCACTAGCTCATTCCTGTCCAGCAGCCAGAGTGGGGGTGGGGGTCGCTAGCGAGGAGGCAGAGCCCGGAGGAGCTTCTGGGAGGTTCCTCTGTGGTTTCGCCTCCCTCTGTGCTCACGCCCACCCTGCGCGTCCTGGGACCTCCCCCTCTGCTCCCGCCACTTCTCACCTTCCTGCTTTCCCACTCCCTCTCCCTCTTCCTCGGTCTCTTTTTCTGTCTCTTTCTGTCCCCATTTCTGTCTGTCTGTCTTTCTCTGTCTCTCTTCTGTGCTCGAGGAATGTCCTCAGAGCCAGTGACGTACTTGCAGGGTCTTCTTCCCTTAACTGTCCCCAAAGGTAACTTGGGGGTCTTTGGTGGCTGAGGAGAGCTCCTGACACCTGGTGTTATTAGGGCACTTGACCTGTGTTCCCATCGCAGGCCTCGTGAGGGCTGCAGCAGACAGGTTGTGTCAGGTTGTGCCATTATTCATCACTTACGTGTGTATTTTTTCGTTAGATTACGAGCCCCTAGTGTAGACCGGAAAGTGTGTTCTTTGTAACTCTCCTAGTTCACTTGCTGTCCGTGAATGAGTGGGTCGGTGCGGTGTTTGCCACACTGGACTGCTGTGGATGGGCTGTGTTTGTTTTGAGACTTTCACTTACCATTCTCTGTGGTATTGAAATTTATCAGGAGCACAGAATGTTTCTTGTGTCACTGGATGGATTTGGCTAGACATATTTTTGTTTTAGACACATTTTTGAAAACCAAAATGTAAGCCACGGTTTTAAAACACTCCTTAGTTCTGCTGTTGTCTTTGGCTTCCAGAGACAAGACTGATAGTTACTTGCCAGCGAGTGTGTGTCTCTGCCTTTAGGATTCCAGGATGTGCAGTCACTGCTGCCACCATCTGTGTGCCTGATGAGCTGGCGGAACAGCGCTTTCCTTTCATGGGAAGATGGTGTGTGCAGCCGTGGTCATTGTTAGAGAGGTTTTTATGTCTTACACATAAAGAGCCAGCGTCTCTCTGACAGCTGCCTGCCAAGTGGCTCCGTCTGCGGTCGAGAGCCATCAGGACATAACTCACTGCCCCAAAGCATCCTGAAATATTTCCCCGGACTTTAACATTTTCATTCATTCCCCCTTTAATTTGCTGTGAAGATACCTATCTCACTGAAGATATAAGGGTGTTCTGCCTGGTTTCGAAATGTGGTGTAGCCTCCTTGATTTTAGATTGAACGAGCAGTTGACATGTCTGCCTGCTGCAGGTCCACTGGGTCTGGTCAAGAGACCAGAGGAGAGAGCAGGAGACACAGGAAGGATTACACAGAGTTTGCTGCCTCCTGCATTCGGGGACCAATGGAGCGAAAGCCAGGTACATTCTGTAACAAGCAAAAAAGGAGAGGAAAAATCTCCTTCAGAGCAGAAGTCAGGACACTGGGGCCCCTGCGTGAGGCCCCTCCAGCTAAGCCAGTGTCCTTGCAACCACTGTTTTCTCTTTTACAATGTTAGCTTTGTGCAGGCAGAGACTGTCTTTGCCACCTTGATAATAGCTATTCAATTAAAGCTTGTTAAAAGAAGGAATGCATGGTGGTTCTAGATATCTTTTAATGAAAATATCTATTATGAAATGTCAAAACACGTATCACAGGATAAAGAAGTGTTGTTGAAGAAGGAGGCGTGATCAGATGGGATTCTCAGAGGCTCGTAGTTCTCTGATGGGGGGAAGAGGGAGCCAAGGCATCACACCAGGCTACTCAAGGCCACCCAGAGAATGGGGCTGAGGTCTGTGAGGGCAGCACCAAATACCAAATATCCTGGACCAGAATAAAGTCTGCTCAGCAACAAATCCAGAAATGGGAAGTTAGCTAGTGACTCATCCCGTCCTGAGTTGGAACACGAGTCAAGGTAGGTAGCAGGAGCCCAGAACTGCTTTGAGATCATCAAGCTTTTCCAATACTTGAGCTGCTTTTTGGAAAAATGATAACTGTTAAACCAGTGTTACTAGAGTGCATGCAAGCTAGCCAGGGGTCCTCACCTGCTCTGGCCTCCAGTACAATTCTGAGGAGCAGTCAGCATTCCTTTCCATATGGTAAACCATTAAATGTTTGGCAGAATGAATTAATGGGGTAATGTTATTTGAGCTTTGATATGACTCATCCAGGAAATGTGCAGTTAATTTCACAATTCCTCTGTTTGCCAGTGGTGTGCATTCTTATTCATTCTGTTTGGCCTGATTTATAAGATATAGAATGGTGGTTGCTGGACATGCACACTTCTGTGTTTTGCAGTTATCACTGGAGTGCATTGGAGTGTGTGTGTGTGTTTACACATATCCATGTCTGAAAGGCTGAACGCAGCTTAGCACTCAGAGGTTCCTTTTTTCTTTTCTCCTTTAAATTCTTTGTGGCTTGTTTTGAATGCTGAGGAAGCTGTTCTAGTTTTGCATTAGCGTAATTATCTGAAAATTCCAAACTTGCTTTTCATTGACACCATGAATGTTCTCATGAGTCCTTTTTCCCCTGTAAGTTGCACTCATATATAAACTTGAATATAATAAAGAAGCTAACTTCTTATAACTTCTAATGTAGCAGAAAGGTCACCAAATTTGGCATACAACTCAGATTCTTATAAAGACTCACTTATCGACTGGCTGTTGATCTTGAACAAGTCAGCTAAATTCTCTTGGCCAGAGAAAGCACCTTTGGAATGGCAGAGTAGGAACTTCCAAAAATCCACTTCCCCATAAAAGCAACAATAGCGCTGGTAAATTAGCTAAAGGCTTGCAACACTCCAAGGAAATTTATACAAAAATGACTGAAGCTCAGTAAGAACAGTGAGCTTTGTTCACTGCTTTGCCTTGTGATGCAAAGTGAAGTCTTAGTTTTGAGAGGTTTTCACTTGCTCTATTCCTCCCTCTCTCTCCAGTTCCACCTAGCCTTGAAGATCAACAGTCTTACAGCCTCAGTAACTGTGAAAACTAAGAGTCTAGAAACCACTAAGAGGGAAGAACAGGTTTGGAGATTCTTAAAAGGACCAATCACTGTCATTATTTGACCTGTCTGGAAACTCCTTGGAAAATTCTCATTTACAAATCTTGTCTTTGTTTGACCTGACTCAGAGCTATCTCTGTGAGGAAAGCATTATCCTTGAGGCTTTGGTTGAAAACATTAGCAACAATTATTTAATATAAAAGCTTCCCAAGGCAGTAACACCAGTTAGGAAAAACAAGAGGCTGGCCAAGAAACCTGAAAAGGAAAATCTGGGAAATGAATGTCTGTAGCAGGCTTTGAAGAGTTCTGACATATTCCAGGGATCTAGAAGGTCATGCACATGTGCCAGAAAGATTTGAAAAGATTACCTGTGGGTGATCTTGAGGCCCTGCAAAACAGGAAGTGAAGGCTAAAGCACAGTAATGAACTGCCAGAGTGTTGAAGGCACTCCTCAAGACAGACAGACAGACACACACACACACACACGCGCACGCACTCGTGCAGCCCATGAGGGAAGTGTGGGAGACTTCTTGGCTCAAAGCATTTAAGAAAATCTCTGACTAGTCATTAGCTAACTAATGATTAGCTAACTGAGCAGAAACTTCAGTGGCCTCACACAGCAAGAATATAGACTTTACAAAATTAGTCCAAGAAAATCACTAACCACAACAAAACCAGGGAGGGGCTCTGATTTCCAGAGTTACCACATTATATTGTGTTAAATGTTGAGTTTTCAAAAAGAGAGAATGGGAGGAAAGGAAAAAGCGATGGGAGGAGGCAAAGAAACAGGAAGGAAAGAGGAAAGTGTGGCTCATGAAAAGGGAAACCAAAAGCATTCAATAGAAATTGTCCATAAGCTCAGATGTTGGACTTACTAGATAAAGACTTTAAATTATTAATAGCTATTATAAATATGTTCCCAGAACTAAAGGAAAGCATTTCTAAAGAATTAGAGGACAGTATAGGAATGATGTCTTACTAGAGAATATCAATAGAGATATCAACTATTAAAAAGAACCATATAGATTTTTTTGGAGTTGAAATATGCAAAACCTGAAATGAAAAATTTACTAGAGAGGCTGAATAAGTTTTGAGCAGGGAGAATAAAAAAATCAGTGAACTTGAAGACAGGTCAATGGAAATTATCTAAATTATCTTGTCTGAAATACAGAAAGGCAAAAAGGAATGAAGAAAAATGTACAGAGCTGAAAGAGCTGCACATGTGCCCACATACACGTGACAGGAGTTCTAAAAGGAGAGGAGGGAAAGGGACAGAATATTTTTTTAAAATTTAAAGAAATAATGCCAAAAAATTCCAAAATTTGATGGAAAACAATTTTACACATCAACAGGTTTAACAAACTGCAAGTAGAATAAACTCAAAAATCCACCTCTACATACACCATACTCAATCTGTTGAATATCACAGACAAAGAATCTTTAAAAAGCCAACAAGATGCATCATGTACAAGGGATCTTCAAAAAGATTAACAGCTTATTTCTCAACAGAAACCATGGAGACTAAAGGCAATGGGATTCAAAATGTGGAAAGAAAAATACTGTCAAGTAATAATTACCAGGAAATTTACCATGAAATTATCAGGAAAATTTCCCTTCAAAAATGAAGGAGAAATTAAAAGATTTCCCAGATAAACAAATACTGAAGGAATTCCACACTACCAGAAGGTCTACAAGATATGCTAAAGGGATATTTTCAGGCTGAAATATCCATACAAAGAAATAAAAAGTGCCATAAAGGATACTACATAGGTAAAAGCATAAATGTATTTTTGTCAGTAACTCATTTATTCTCCTATCTGATTTAAAAGAAAACTGGATAAAACAATTACAGAACTGTGTGGATGGGCTTATAATATTTACAGGTAAAATTTGCATGACAGTAATAGTACAAAGGAAGAGAACAGGGCTCTAGAGCAAAATTTGTGTATACTATTGAAATGAAGATGGTATTAATGCAAACTAGTTTGTAGTTTGTTTTAAGTTAGGAAGCTAGCTGTAATCCCCAGGATAATCATTAAGAAAATAACTCCAAAATATAGTAAAAGAATAAACAAAGAAATTAAAAGGCAGTAATGGAGGAAAAGGGAAACAAAAGAGACATGAGACACACAGAAAACAAAAGGTAAAATGGAAGATTTAAATCCCATCTTATCTCACCTTATTTATAATAATATTAATACTATAAAGTAAGATAATATAATCCTACCTTAATAATTTTACTAATTATTAATTAGTATAAATGGGTTAAAAACTCCAATCAAAAGGCAGTGATTGGCAGAATGGATAAAAAAATCATGATATGATATCACGGAGATACACTTTGGCTTTACAGACACAAATAGGTTGAAAGGAAAAGAATGGAAAAATGCAGTCTGCAAGCAGCAAACAAAAGAGTGCTGGAGTAGCCACAGCAATATCAGACATAACAGAATTGAAGACAGATTTTTGCTAGAGACAAAACAAGATATTTTAAAATGATGAAAGGGTTAATCCATCAGGAAGACACAGTAAGTATATACACACCCAGTATATACTGGGCCCAAAACATGAGCCCAAAACACATGAAACAAAAACTGATTGAATTGAAGGGCAAAATAGATAATTCAACAATAATAGTTGGAAACTTCAAAATGGACAGAATAACTAAGCAGAAGATCAAGTAAATAGAAAACTTGAACAGCACCATAAAGCAGCTAGACGTAACAGACATCTACGGAATACTCCACTCAGCTATAGCAGGCTGCACATTCTTGCCAATGCACCCAAAACTAGGGTAGTGCGAATGTTAGTCCACAAAACAAGCCTCAATAAATTGAAAATGATTGAAGTATTGCAAATATAAAATGTGATCTCTAACCACCTGGAATGGAATTTGAAATCAATAATAGAAAGAAATTTGGGGAATTCACAAATATGTGGAAATTAAGGAGAACACAGCTAAATAAACAATGGGTCAGAGAAGAAATCCCAGTGGAAATTTGGAAATACTTTGTAAAGAATGAAAGTGAAAATTTAACATAGCAACACTTATGAGATGGAGCTCTGGTCTTAGCCAGGGGGATATTTGTAGTTCTAAATGCCTACATTAAAAAGAATAAAGACCTCAAATCAACAACCTAAACTTCACCTTAAAAACAATTAGCAAAAGAAGAAAAACTAAACCCAAAGCAAGCAGAAGGAAGGAAATAATAAAGGTCAGAGCTGAAATAAATGAAATAGAAACTAGGAAAAAAATAGAAAAAAAATCAACAAAACCAAAAGTTGATTCTTTAAAAAGATCAACAAAATTGACAAACCTTTAGCTAGACTAACCAAGAAAAAAAGAGAAGACTCAAATTACTAGAGTCAGGAATGAAAGAGAGGACTTTATTTCTGATCTTATAGAAATAAAAAGAATTTTAAGGGAATACCATGAACAAATTCAATACCTTGGGTGAAATGGATAAATTCCTAGAGGGATACAAACTACCAAAAGAGACTCAGAAAGAATTTAAAAAATCTAAGTAGACATATGATAAGTAAAGAGACTGAATTAGTAATTTTTAAGAATTCTCATAGTTATACCCCAGGCCCAGATGGCTTCACTGGTGAATTCTACAACAAATTTAAAGGATAATTAATAACAATTCTTCACAAACTTTTCCAAAAAATTGAAGAGGAAGGAATATGACTTAGCAGTAAAAAGGAATGAAGTACTAGTTCATGCTACAACATGGATCACACTTGGAAACATTTTGCTAAGTAAAGGAAGCCAGTCACAAAACACCACATGTTGTATGATTTCATTTTTATAAATGTCCATAATAGACAAATTATAGAGACACAAAAGCAGGTTAGTGACTGTGAGGGGTGGGGGTTAGGGACAACGGGGAGTTATTGCTAATGAATATGGAGTTTCCTCATGGGATGTTGGAAATATTCTAAAATTTCAAAATGGTGATGGTCGTACAACTATCACAGCTATGTCCATATGCTGGAAACCACTAAATTGTACATTTTAAATGGATGAATTTTTATATAAGTTATATCTCAAGAAAGCTGTTATACCTCCTCTTCAATACCTTTGTCTTCTCACTGGAGGATTGAGAGGGTTGGGTTGTCTCTACAGCTTCTTCCAACCCATTGTATTCAGTGGACGCATATCTGTGAAGTCGTCTGGAAATGGCACTTTTAAAAGCAGAGCTCTGTTCACTCACTGTTTTATTCTCAGAGATAATACTTCCACTTCCCATGTTCTCTGTTAATCCTACACTCTTAAGATTCTCTACTCCCCCAGTTGCTCTGGAGAGTATACAAATATTTCAAAGCTTCTAAAGAATGCACACTTATTTAAAAATTAGTGTGTGTGCACGCATGCAAAACATTATGAGTGTTAAGTGTAAAAGAAATAATTTTAATTTAGCAAGAGAAACGATTTCAATTAAGTGAAATTTTCCGTTATAATATATTTAATTTTTTTGAGTAAGCATTTTTGGGGTGCTTTTTCTCAGACAGTAAGTTCTAGAGGCACTGAAATAGGTGAAAATAATTCAGTTAAAGTAAATACAATCATCACATATAGAAGTAGGAGCATTTTTGAAAAGGAACACTTAGAAAACCTGAGTTTTAATTTTAACTCTGACATAGTCAAGTCTATTAAGAGCTTTAAATCTTAGCTTTTTATTATAAATATATATAATAAATATATGTATCTGTGCTTATGCATACATATATAACTATTGTGTGGCATACTCTAAATATTTATCAAAGGTAATAATAATAAAAATAATGGGCTGACAGTTTTTGAGCAATGGATATGAGTTCAGTGATTCATGCGTAAAGTTTCATTTAACCCTCAAAAGAATTGTGTGTAATAGAAATTATTCCTCATCCCATTTTACAGATGAGTAAAACAAAAAAGTCGTCAGATTAGCAAGTGGCAGGAACAGAGCTCTTAGCCTCTAGGAAATGTTCTTCATAATACATTTTCAGCAAATGCCTTGAGACCTTAGAGAACCCCGACATTTGTAAATATCGAGTACCGTCTCTTGCCGAAGCCAGCCGGCGACGTGCGGCACTTGGAGTTGGGGGTGAGGATAAGAAAAAAAGAGACAAAACATAGATGGGAACGGGAGGACAGAGCCTGTAAAGACTGCCGTGCCGTGTTTATTTAGAGGCCTTATTTATATAGAAGATACAGAACTGGTTTTGAACTCCTGACCTTGAGCGATCCACCGGCCTCGGCCTCCCAGAGTGCTAGGATTACAGGTTTGAGCCACCACGCCTGGCCTCCAGCCCGGGGTCTTAGGGCAGGACTTTCTGGAATCTGTGAGGCTGTCTTAAGAACAATTTTTCTGCTTCCTCAATCTTGAGACAAAGGTCATTCCATTGCTTATTAACTGTTCTACTTATTCAAGCCTACACTATGGAACAATTGGTGCACTTAAGATGGGAGAGCTACGCGTAGGGGCAGTTGCTATGTCACCAAGGACCCCAGTGTTCTGGGCAGCAAGCACATCCCCAGAGGCTCCCGTTTTCAGGACAGCTCCCCACAGTCTCTTATTCAATTCAAGGGCCTACTGAAAAGTTTAAATGATTTCCTTCAGGCTAACAATGGCTGTTGGCTGGGGACAAGGGTTCACAAGGAACTGGAGCACAAAGTATTACTGTTACATAAAGAGACAAAGGGGATTGCAAAGCTACCCTGAGATCTTGATGGGCACCCGCTACTGGCACTTCTGAATATTAAATGCTGAGGTTTCCAAATGCCAGCGGTCCACTTTATCATGAAAACTACTTTATGAAAGACATGCTATTCAGATGCAAAGTGATCTAAATCACACTGCAGTACGTTAATATTATATGGAGTTAGAAATTCAAGCACTGCATCATACAGCAGAGTTCTCATTTGAGTAAGTCAGTGCACGTTTGTCTCACACCTTGTGAGAAAGTCCCATCTTATTTCTGTGCTCTGAAGTTTGTTAAACAATATTTGTATTGAAAACATGATGCTATCTATTGTACTTTCACCATACTGCTGTTTTTCGAGCGTAGTAAACCATACTAACTTCATTAGCTTTAGTAGCTTCACCAACTTGCTTATTCCTTCCCACTGGTCTAGCGCGTCAAACTGGACACCACCAGCTGGAATGCGGAGTCAGCGTCAAAGTTAAAAGTTAACTTGTACTTGTGTAAGTTTACACTCATACCCCTTATCCTTGTTAAGGACGAGAAATTTCCAAATTAGAATTGACAAGGAGTCAGTGTTTGATGGACTTTTAAATTTTAACATATCAAAGTGCATTTTTGTTTATAAAATATGAATGGCAACAAGAGCGGCTTGAGTTCCAAACTAAATGTTAAGAAATGTAAGCTTTTCCTCTCCCTGAAGAAAAGTAGCCCCCAAAATGGGTAGAGAAGTCTCGGAAGTGTGCGGGGAGTCTCGCACGGACCCTCGCCCCACGCAGCCCCTGAGCGGCGCTCGGGGGCGGCCGAACCTACCAGAGTTTACTAAGGGCGTTGGGCCCCCACGTGCATGTGCCTTGGCTAATTTACCTCTGTAACGACGCTGTCGCCCAGCAGGACGTTCCACAGTGCAGGAAATGAAAACCCAGGTTAAGTTAAATGATCAGACATCCGTCTAGAAACTGTAGCGGGGGCGGGGGGGGGGGACTGAGCTCCTTGTAAGCACAGTGCAGTTTTGTGCTGTTACTACTTTTTCTCTCTTTTAGTTTTCTGCAGAGTCGCTATTAAAACATGACAAAGGAATGTATGGTCATTTCTAGAGGTAATTTTAAATGGAGACTCGACCTGTTAGTAATTATTTCCTGCGGAGAATTTTCTAGCCCCTTCTCTCTGTCTCTCCCTCCACCGTGGGGTTGTTCGGAGGTTAGCGGCTGAGGGGCAGTTATCACAGGACTTGAGTGGTAAGGTACCTCTCAACCAACCCTGGGCAAACAGAAAGCCCACAGAGCCTTGGGCGGGCGGTGCTGAGTGCTGGCGCGGTGCCAGTAACCTGCACCTGCTCTCACCGCCCAGGAAATGCTTCTCCACATCTCTTTCCGTTGTCCCCGAACAAAAGGTGACATTAAGTTTCCAAATGCTGCCCAGATTTCTGAATTACACCGTAGCTACACTGCAGAGAGTCATTGCTTTGGGCTGGGCAGGATTAGAGCTGGGGAAAGGCGTAGGTAAGGAAAACGCAAATGCGTTAACTCCTCAAGTCCCTGCATTCAGATGTCTTGAAAACCATCCGAATACTTGCCAAGTATTATTTTCCAGTACTGTTGAATATCCATTTCCACGCTTCTCTTCGTGAACCAGCCATGGTCTGAAAGTACTCATGAATCAGCATGGAATTTGCCATGGTTGTCCGTGGTGGCTAAGGAATATTCGACAATTCGTCTTATTCTCAAATTCACAATATTCATATACATGTACGGTGAGCCTTCATAGTGTGACGTGTGATGCACATTCTCTCCACTGGTGACTAGATACACTCAAATGTTTAATTACAAATAGATTTACTTTTGTAAAAATATTTAGTAAGATTGAATTAAATCTTAATAAATTGAAAAAGATTTTAGCTTGGTTTTAGTAAATTTGATTTAAAATTTGATATTGATTATTTACATTTACCTTTAATTTTATTAGAAATCTAGATTATTTGAAAAGAAAAATAACTTTTCTCAAATTACATGTGAAAAATAATTTATTCAGTTTTTTATACTTAATTTGTATTTTTATAAAACTGTATTCAAATTTTGTAGTCTTTGGATCAATTACATTTTTAAAAAATTCTTTAGATTACCGAGAATAAACATATGTCAAGATGGGGCTAAAAATAGAAGATAAAAATAAAGCTCAGAAAAGGGAAGGAAAAGTAGCAGGAAGAGATCGGAAACATTTAGAGGCAATCTGCTTAAATTTTAAAAATCCTGAAACAATGAAAGGGTAGGCTTCTGTCAAGCATGATCTATATAAAATTTGTGAAGAGACGTGACACATTTTGCAGACTTAATTACTGATCAAAATAATGAAAACAAGCCAACTGGACCTTGCAAATTATTTAGACTTTTACTACCGGTCAAAACAACAAAAATGAGCAAGAAATTTTTTTTCATCAAATTCACAATTTGATCAGGTCTGATAAATGCCATGAAAGGTTATATTCTTTACTAAGTAAAGATGGAAATGCTGATCAAAATAATGAGAAGCAGTAACACAAGTGTTCCCGTCAGCTTCCTAACTCAGAGCAGCAAGCGCAGCTCTGCCCGGCTGTGAGACACGGAGAACATGGCCTCCCCGTCAGCCACTGGGCAAGGGGACAAGGACAAGCTCTGCTGTCTTTTGCAAGCAGAGCCTGGAGGATTCCTTTCAATCCTTGATGTCAGGAGGGTTGCTTCTGCAAAAGATCTGATTCAGATTAATGACTGCAATTTTTTACTGGATGAAAAAGAAGTCTATAGAAGCTGGCCCTTATTTTAAATTCAAAGATAATATGTACTTGTTACCACTGTTACAGGTTTTATAGCCAATCTTCAAGACCAGCTTTGGGCAGCGAAGTTATTTGTGATGGAAGCGCTTAGGGTCCTGATTAAGAGACTATAAAAAAATCACTGACACAGAGAAAAGTACATATGATACAATTACAGGAACTGAAAAAAATTCTGAACACATAGCAATTAGTACTATTTAACAAAAAGAAGCAATAGCCAATATAAAACATTGGTGTGATGTTCTAAAGATATTAATACAAATGTCCAATATTTAGCCAAACATACTGATGCTTTTTTTGATATTAGCTGTCCAATATTTCCTGATGGATAATTTCTAAGTATAGTAGAAATTATTTTGGAATTTGTGGTTAGAATGTCTGAACATGTAAGATAGATAAAAAAAAAAAACAAATTAAAAATATAGAGAATAGGAAAATCATAATGAAATTATCTTTTAATGCATAGTGATGTGAGAGAAGAAATTATATAAAATAAATGTGAAAGAAGTTTTTTTCTATATTGAAAGATATTTTATGTGATGCATCTAAAGTAACATACCTATCAAATATAAGGAAATTAGAAAAAGGAAACAGAAATATTTGTGTGACTACGATGGCTCATGTACAAATAATACCCAAATTAATTTCTGTTCAAACTGTTTTCTGACCATTATAAATTGAGATATGTCTTAATTACAGAGAGATTTTAATAAACCAAGAAACAGACTATTCTTTTTGGTTTTCTATCAAATAGTCCAGCAAAGAAAAATTTGAAAAAAGTGAAGAAATATTGTGTGGATCCAGATATTTCTTTAAGAGATGGTGAAATTATAATACATGTAATACAAATTTGTATGATGAATTTTAAAATGTGGTAGTATTTTCTAGGATGATGATAATTTTTCATTTGCAATCTGCCCTTACAATTCTTTATGTAAAATCCCTTTGTTTCTGAGTCTAAATATTGCCTAAAAATAAAGAATTTTATTGATAGCTGCTGCAGCCTTATCAGAATGAAATTTTTCCAAACTGAAAAAATATTTCTAAGAACTACAGTGGCTCAAGAAATAAGGCCTAATTTGGCATTGCTTTTTTAATGGAGCAAAATTATGTGGAAAATCTTGATTGTGAACACATAATTAGTGATTTTGGTGACATGAAAGTAAAACATGCTTTTTATGGAATAAATAATTAGACGAACACTCATGCGTGACGTCCTTCTTCTTGTTCACCATCACAAGGACATCATTGGGACGTCTCAACACTGGCGATAATCATTCTGTTCCATCATCATGGATACGGGACCACGTCTCTACCACCTGAACGTTGTACTGTTATGAAGGTACACGTGTCAAAATGGAGGGAGAACATATTGTATTTACGGTTTGCTTTACAACGTCTCACAGTTCAGACGAATGGTGTGTGGAATCCATTCGTGCTTGTGTCCGGACTCTCCAGATGTCAGGGTGCCTCAGTGGAGGAACCACCGCGGTTCGACGTGTGCTCTCTTATGTTCTCAGCAACCTATGCAGAGAAGCTTCCTCAGTGTGCACTGAATGAATGAACATTACCTGTTCCTGCTTCCTCGATGCCCTTATGTAGACTTGACATGGGGGCTGCACCTGATAGCAGGTGTCAACCTGAAATAATGAAAAGGATCAGAATCCTGTTTTAAAGAGTTTATTTTTTTAAAAAACCCTTTTTATTTATTTTTTAGAGACAAGGTCTCACTCTGCCACCCAGGCAGTGGTGCAATCATAGCTCACTGCAGCCTCAAACTCTTGGGCTCAAGTGATCCTTCTTCTTCAGTCTCCTGGGTAGCTGGGACTACAGGCATGCATCACCACACCCAGCTAATTTGTGTGCTTTTTGTAGAGATGGGGTATTACTATGTTGCTTAGGCTGGTCTTGAACTCCTAGCCTTCAGTGATTCTCCCAAAGTGCTGGGATTACAGGTGTGAGCCACCCTACCTGGCCCATGAAAAGCTGTGATGGCCATCCAGAAATACAGACTCTAGAGAAATGAGATCTGTGCTCCAAAGTTAAAAGTTAAGGTCTTGCTTATATAGGCAGAAAACACGTAAGTTTAGAAGGATTATGACATTTCTTGAACAAGTTTGGTTTATGAGTTACAACAATTTAAACAGTTACAGTTTGTTTTCTTTTCCTTTCCAATTTATTGTATTTAGCATTCCATCTTAGTCAATGTGATAGTCATGAGGTCTTTGTGTGAGAAAGGTAACAAGGAAGTTAATCAATAACGACGATCCGCAGTGAGCAGGGAGGGGGGCTTCTCTGGTGCCCTTTAGTCATTTACAACATTTTTCAAAACCTGCTCCTGGAGGTGAGGAAGAAAGCTAGTCTATACTCAGAGGAACAGGGGTTACGGGCTGCCTAGGTTACAACTGCCTGTTTAGGTGATGTGGTCACATTCTCTTAAGTCTCAAAATATGTTATTAAAGTTCCAACAGCTAAAGTTTTGAATTGCTTATTTTCGCAGGAGTCACTTGTGTGTGCTCTCAGCAGCCCCAACCATGTCAGCAGCTCCCTGAGGGCACACACAGCCACGCCGCCCGGCTGCCCACGGGATTTGGCACCTGGGCGTTCATGACATTTTCTTCTTTTGTTACTGACAATCTATATTTTTAAGAGACTAGTATAAATAAATTCCTATAGCAAAATCTCTATCCCTCCACATATGTGAAATAAGTACTGGCTTTTATCTTTTTGCCGCAAATTTTTTAACCTTATATTAAATACACAACAATTTTTATAAAACTTTCTGTATAAATATTTGTGGCTTGTTATCAAAATAGCTAACACATAAAAAAAAAACCAGAAATAAGTCTCAGATCCTTAGTGGCTTGATAATCAAAATACAAAATTCCAGAGCCAGACATGTATTAATTGATTGAAGTTAAGGGATACGTTTTATAAATCCAAACAAAGCAATGTATTATTAGTAGGAAAAACAGCAAACTCTGCCAAATAATTTAAAGACGTTTATTCTGAGCTGAATGTGTATAACCAGCCCGGAGCACATGGCCTCAAGAGGTCCTGAGAAAATGTGCCCATGGTAGCTTGGATTACAGTTTGGTTTTATACATTCATGGAGACAGGAATTACATGTTATAGATGGGTTTAAGGATTCTTTGATTTGTAATTGATCAAAGAAATGAAGCTTTGTCTAAAGGATTGGAATGTTTTAAGTCAAGGTAAGGATATCTGCTAATCACACACAAGCCACAGGATATCTACCTAAACTCATAAATTGATGGCCTGCAGGTGTGGTTTAAGCTCTGTCTTGCAAAGCCTTAGGCCTGTTAAGGAGTCACAAAGGATATGTCCAAGAAGGGAGGGGCATGACAGGCATGTCTGACCTCCCTTCTCATGGCTGGCGCCTCAGCTTTAGGGTATTTCTGAGGTCCCCTTGGCAGGAGGGGGTCCATTCAATCAGCTGGGGGGCTTACGATTTTATTTTGGTTCACAGTATACTGTGTGTGAGGGAGGGCGTGGGGCGCAGCGGCGGTGCAGCCAGCCTTGGGTCAGCATCTTGCAGCCTTGCTTATTCAATTGTAAATCTGCTTTTGGAACCACTTTGCCCTGCTTGCTGTAGATGACCAGCTTTTAGCTGCTGTAATTTTCTCAGCAAGCTTTATACCCCTTTAAGTGCCTTATTTCTTTTTCATTTTTCCTTCCTGGTAAAGGAATCTTCCCAACTTGACCTCAGCTGAATTTCTCTGTGTTCTTTTTATTCTGCTTGCTTCAGGTGAAAAATGAGCCAGATCACCAATGAGCCTTTGAGTGTGAGACATACATTTTAAGTACTTCGTTGAGTTCCTATTTATGGATGATTGTGTAATACTAGGGATCGAAATGAAAACATAAAAGAAGTGCTCTTCTTCTTTAATTAAGAAGCAATTCTAAATGAAATTATGTCGACGTATGAACATTTGAAATACATTCTCATTTTCCAACTGGTGGAAATAGAGGGATTATTACAATTCCTGTGGGTCTTTATTCTTTACTCAAAGAAGACATTCTTTGTTAAGGATTTTGCCTGGTATTTGTTGTCTCCTCCCTGGGAAATCATGCGATGGTCACTTAAGAGGAAAATGAGTGATCAGTATTCAAGAATACCTTTTTATAAAAAGATAGCTGATGGCGCTTTACGGCTTTGGATGAACTTAAGTGGACAATGGAAAGGGGATTTGATTTCTCTGAAAACTAATTCTCTGTTAGATTTTACATGATCAAGAGAAATCTGTCTGTGGGGCAGATGTGTGCTCTGAATAACAATTGTGCCATTCCTTGTCTACTGTTCAGCCGTAAATGGTCAAATGCTTCCCCATGCGAAGGCTGGCGGCACCGGCTGCAGGCGGCGCAGTGTTGGCGGTCACTGCAAAGCCTTCCCCCAGGGCTCTGGCAGACACCTCGGCTACCCAGTTTGCAGACAGCCCCTGGGTACTCCCCACGGTGGTGCTTGCCCATTCTTTGTGCAACAGCAGCCTTTGCAATGTGCAAAGTGTTCACAGGGAACTGAGATGTGGCCACCAAATTAACTTCCATCTGCAATCAAAGCCATGGTTTTCCCTCACGGCCACACAGATTCCCTTGGTGCTTTATTATAGTACTAGTGTCACGGAAGGCATGGACAGTCATGTCAAATAAGGTGGGCATTGGGAAAATGAACCATAGGATAGCGGACTGTACTGAGAAGGTGTGGGCACACCCCAATTCACCCAGACCCACGCGGGGAGACCGCGAGGCGGGTGTGGCTTGGCTCAGTGACGGAGTACGTGATGTGTGTTTGAGCAGCTGCCCCACCCCAGGGTCTTTTTCTGAGAGTTTGTTCTTTGTTGATTCTGGGCATGATCAGACGGTGTGATTGGGGGTCTGGTTTTGAATTAGACCAAATACTCCAATACAAATTTTCTTTTTTTCTTATCAGACCTCTGGAATCTATAGTTACTTGGGGGCAGACAGGGTCATCTAATATATGCAGTAAAGCTTAGAGAAAACATGAGCCTCAGCATAGTATGAAAGAAACATCCCAATTCATTTATTCATATGTCACAGAGAGGCAGTTCATTGGAAATAGTTGTAAAAATTTAGAATGAAAATAAAAGATACTTTGACAGGAAATAAATATATAAAGAAGTGGCTCAGAAAATTGAGATTTAATAGTATTTGATCTTAAAAACATGGTCCCTAATGGTGATGTATGTCTGTAGGGTCTCATGTCATTGTAAATGGTATTTTGTCAGTAATTTTAAACTTTCAAACAATTAGGATTAGAGCAGATCTGCTTAGATATTTAGCATAGTCTGACTGAGGCATTTTGTTACCCAGAACATGTTTATATGAACTATGGTGAAGTCTCTCAATGTTTTCTTGGCAAAATAGGAGCAATGATATTTCTGTTTGAAAAATCTTTGTAACTGTCTGAAAGCATTTCTTCTCTATAAAGATTAAAACTTTTTTTTTTTTTTTTTAACTAACTCTGGGTAGACTTTGCATTTTTTTCTGCCTTAGCAGAAAGTTGGAAACTGGCAGAGTGTTCTCTGCCTAGGCTGCTTGTTTCAGTGGCCCTCCCCCGACCCGCCGTGCACGTTCCGAGACCCTGATGGAGGCCTGGAGTCTCAGATAGACCTGAACTCTCTATATGCTGTTTTTTCTTATACGTACATACCTATGATAAAGTTTAACGTATAAATTAGGCACAGTAAGAAATTAATAGCAATAATAATACAAGAGAACAATTATAACAATATATTGTCATAAAAGTTACGTAAATGTGGCCTCTCTCTCTCTAATAATATCTCATTGTGCTGTATTTACCTATCTTTGGGGGGTGGTTGACCGTGGTTGACTGGAAAGCAAGACGGTGGGCAAGGGGACACTGTATTGGGGAAGGCACGTTGTGTTTTTCAGAAGGTTGTCTATGTGTCTATGTTGAACAACAAAACTAAACTTTGGGTACACAGGGTAGTGAAAGGGGATTCTGTTTTCTGTTGGCTCTTCTTCGCTGGGAAGCTGATGCACTAGGCTGGATCTAGGTGATTTGACCCACTTGCAGCGTCTAACGCAGATTGAAACTGGAAGGAATTATGATCATAAATATTGACATGGTTCATATTCATAAAGGCATTGACATGTCCTCTGCTTTGCATCATCTGTGTACTTTTCTCCTTCTTTGTCGGGGTATTGTGATTAGGATGCATAAACTTTGATTGGTAAAGTACGTTGGAGGCAATATTATACTTTATATCATTCTCAGCAGGGCCTGGGATATTTTTAACAAGTCGGCTCTGCATTCCCTATCCTCAACTAAGGGTACATTGCCTGGGAGGAGAAGAGGACATAAAGGAAGAGAAAGAGAGGGAGACGCACATTCATTATCAATGCAGTTCATCCTGAATTTGTAAATCAAGTTTGCTTTACGTAAGTTATCTCTAAAATATTTTAATAGCTAAATTCAACACACCTGTGCCAGCTCCACATTTCCTAGAGGCAGAGGGTATTTCATTTCACAAGACAGGAAGCAAAATATCCTGAGGAAGACCTGGGTTGGGGGCTTGCCAGGTGGCGCATCCTTGCCTGGGTCCTGATACCGCAGCATATTCCTGAAAGCGCTAATCCAATCTCTACTTTTGCTAACCCGGTAGTTCATTCCTATTGGGTATATAGTTGTTTTGATTTTTTTTATAATGATGGTTAGAAGCTTTTTGCATATTTTGTAGATATTTATGTTATATCTTTTGTAACCATGTTTTATCTTTTACTGAGCAGTGTTAATTTGTATATTAATTAGTAATAGCTAAAAGGTTAATGGAATATATTTCCATCATTAACTTGCATTAAATAATATCATGGAAATAGGTTCCTATGCTTGGAGTAGTTATAATAATAGAATAATAAAAATTTATAGTGTGTATCATGTGCTAGACAGTCATCTAAGTACCTTATATGTATTAACTCATTTACTCCTCATAGTAAACTTATGAGAAAAGTTCTGCCACTGCCCCACTTTAGAAAGGAGAACTCTGAGTGATGTGCCCAGGGAGATGTGGATGATGGGGCAGAGCCGTGGGCTGGCCTCAGGACTTGCTCCCCAGCCTGGGCTCTGTTGTAGAGAAGCCTCATTTAAACAGTGTCAGGCAAATGTAGGTTCAAGAAGTGTAAAAATTCCACGATATTACTATAAATGTACAATTTCCAACAGAGGCATTGAAAGACTGTGATCGTGGAAGAATTTTCCTGGGAATACCATTAGGATCCACCTTTGTTTCCATTACACACCGTCTTTCACTTAGAAAGAGACCACATTTCCTTGGGTTGGGCTACTTCATTTGGAGAGACATAGGTTTAATAATTAAGAGTAAACACAATAATCACCATGATGGCTGTTTTCACAATTTGTTTTCCCATGATGAATGTGCTCATGGATGGATGAGAGGGTTTATCTTGGGAGTTGCCAGCTCTCGCCCGGCCCCTCACTTTCCTGGTGCGGAATCTGGATCCCACAGGGTTAAGGGACGAGGGTGACCAGTGAGTGGCCCAGTGGACTCGGGAGCTCGGTCTGCTCACCTCACAGCTGGCTTCTTCCCACCACAGGGTCTTCTTTTCTAGACCTTCTAAGTATGTCATTATATAATAGGATTTTTAAAATTATGGAACAATACACATAGCAAAATTTGTCATCTTAACTACAGGGTGTCCCGAAGTTACCATACATACGGAAAATGAAATTGTAGCTAAATGTATCTTTACAAAATATTCATTACAAAACTTTGCAAAATCTTTCCTTTGTATGGAGACTTTTGGGACACCTTGCATTTTTAAGTGTGCACTTCGGTGGCATTAAGTACATTCAATGTTCTTGTGCAACCATCACTGACATCCATCTCCAGAACTTTTTCATTAAACAACTCCTCATCTTCCCGCCCCCCGGCCCCCGGCCCCCACCATTCCACTTTCTGCCTCTGTGGATCTGGATACTCTAGGGATGTCATACGCGTGGAGGCCTGCAGTGTTGCCGCCTTCTGTGACTGGCCTATTTCACTAAGCTTAATGGCTTCAAAGTTTATCCTTGTTGTAGCAATAGGATTGTTTTGAGGATTTAATGAAATATAGGTAAAGCAGTTAGGACAATGCCTGGCCTATATTAAGCACTTTATAAGTGCTAGCTGTTGTTGGCATTATTAGTATTACTGTATTAGTTTCCTAATTAATTGCTATTATACTACTACAAACTTAGTGGCTTAAAACAGCACATTTATTCTCTACCAGTTCTTGAGGCAGGAGTCTGAAATCAGTTTCACTGGGCTACAGTCCAGGTGTTGGCAGATCTGGGTCTTTGTAGAGGTTCCAGGGAGAGTCTGTTGCTTGCTGCTTCCAGCTTCTAGAGACTGCCTGTGCCACCGGGCTCGAGGCCCCTCCTCTGTGTCCACAGTCAGCCGCGTGGTGTCTTCTCCCCTCTCTGCCCCTGTCCCTGTCTTCTCTCACTTCCCACCCCCTCCTGTAAGGCCCCTGAGGTTACACTGGGACTGCCTGGATAGTCCAGGGTGATCTCCCCCTCCCGAGATCCTCCTTCTGGTCACATCTGCAAAGTCCTTTATGTCACATAAGGAAGATTCTCTTCATAGGTTCCAGGGATTAGGATGTGGGCATTTTTGGGGGGATCTTTATTCAGCTAATAATAATTATTATTGTAACATAGCATTTAGTTATGGAAGGAATGTTCCTATACATTAACTCTGCTAGTCACAGCAGCGTTGGTGCCGCCTGGGAGGTTGTGACATCTCAGCACTCACCCAGATGGCTGACACAGACCGTGCACTGGGACAGATCCTCTGCAGACTGGCATGCTGTGCGTCTTTGAAGTGCCGTGCTCTGACTCGCATTCTCTTCATCGTTATTTAAAGTTTCTGCCCTTCCTCTGGTGCCTTAATGGAGTCAATATGCGTCGATAAAGATAGTCTCAATTTTAGTTTTCCTGCTTGACCTCTCTCTGCTAATGAATTGCCACAACACAGAAGATTCGGCAGCCGGGGCAGAGGGGCGCAGATTTAAGTCCGAGTGAGAATTTAAGGTGGTTGCAAGAGGTAATGATGTTTGCTTTTCGAGTGGTTGCTTAGAATATTTTTACCTGAAGTTGGTATCTAACACGGATGCTCTGTGCTCTCTGCCCGGGGTCATCACTGCGGGTCAGGAAGGGGGAATAGTGACAGGTGGCTCTGGGGGCAGAGTGGCAACTAGCCTTCTGGTTTAGATCAGATGATTTGAAGGCAAAAAAAATCTGCTGTTTTAGTTCAGACCTCCTTTTGGTCATCTAGCTTTTTATAAGAATATAAATTTGAAGATAATTTAGTATTTTAAAGCCTTGCTAGAGAGATTTTAAATCAGGATTTAAATAGGATTTTAAATAGAAGCAAGGTGGAGGAGCCAGACCAACAGAATGAGGGGTTGGTTGCTGTTTCCTTGTTTGATTGGCTTTCTCCCATTTGGTGGTTGTGTTTTGTGCTATTCTGCACTGAGTGGTGTTTGAGGCTTTTTGAAAGCTACAAGCTTAACCTTGACATACCGTTGAACTACTGATGGAAGATCCTATAAGATTCCATTCTGTTAATATTAGGTGGCAATTGTCTAGGGACAGTTTTATATTACAGTTATCCTATAGACATTTGGGATTTCTTCTAAGCATATAATACAAGACAAAATAACAAATAATTGGGTTTACCAACAGCTTTGTTGTGCCATAAATATCTTTAACATTAACTAGCAGTGTCAGATCAGCAGATGCCATTTCCATCTGGAGTCAAGAAGTTCTGCTTGCTTTTCTTCTTGACATATTGGAAAAATAAGACCCCAGCATTTATTCCTGATCGTTCCAACTGATCAAGAAAAACATCCCAAAACAAACAAACAAAAACAAAAATAGGAAATATCAAAAGTGGAAGTTGTCTCCTTGTTTCTAGTTTGTTTGCCATTTGGGATCCCAGGTAGTGCAGCTTTAAAGGCACTTCCGTTTCATTTCTAATGAAACTGCAAAAGACTAATTTCAATGAAGTGGGAAGAGCATTTTGCGTGTTTTCTTTGCCCTTTTGCAAATTGATAATGTTGTATACATATTTTTTGGGACTGAGTGACCATTGTTCCACTTATGTTTTAGAATCTATTAAATTTCAGGAAACACTTCATTAAATTACATATCCACAACAGACTCCACTTGCTCCGAAACCTGTGCTCTTTCAGCATACTGCATTTGATTGTCTCTGCAGTTTCTGGCAAGTTCTTCAGGTTTGCCAAAATTTCCTTCTGTCAAGAAGCATTCTCTTTTCATTTTCATGTGACAATGATGAACTACTGTGGCAAGCAAAACAGTCACTGTCCATGAAACTTGTTACAGCTTCTCTCTCTGATTTTACTTCTGCCATCTTGTTCTCTGAGAGATATATACATGTGTGTGTAAATATATATAAACATTTCCTTGATGTCTTGATGTGTGGTCCCCTTTCATTTCTAAATTCTAAAAACTGTGTGAGATCATTGTGGATTCATGTGAAGTGCTAAGAAATAATGCAGAGATCTGGTACACTGGTGGCCCAGCATCCCCTAATGGTGACATGTAACAGATCTACAGTGCAGTATCACAATGGAGAAATTAACATTGACATAATCGGTGGATGTTATTCAGACTTTACCAGTTTTACATGTTCCCAATTCTCCCCACCCCGTGTGCGTATTTAGTTCTACTCAATTTTTTTCACAAGTAGACTCGTGATCACTGCCCAGTCCAAACACAGAGCCGTCCTGTCCTAACGATCCCTGTGCTCCTTCTTCCACTCACCGGCCCACGCCCCAGCTCCTGGCCGCCATTAATCTGTTCTTTGTCTCTTTAATAATGTCATTTCAAGAATGCTGTATAAATGGAATCATGCATTTTGACTCGGTGTAATTCCTTTGAGATCCAGCCAAGCTGCGGCATGTGGCGTGTGGCATGTGCCTTTTAATCGCTGGGCCGTATCCGTGGCACGAGTGTGCCACCATTTGCTTAACCCTTTGGTTAAATACTGAAGCACATTTGGTTGTTTCCAGTGGGTGTTATAAATAAAGCAGCTGTGAATTTTCCAGGAGTTTTTGTATATATGTTTTCATTTCTTTAGCAAAAATGCCAAATAGAGCAATTGCTGGGTCAATGGCAAGTGTATGTTAAGTTTTATGAGAAACTGCCACACTCTTTCCCACAATTGTAACAGTTTATGTTCTCACCACCAATATATGAGTGGTTCAGTTCACCCACATCCTCACCAACATTTGGTGTTACAACAAATTTTTATTTTAATTATTCTGATGTCAAAAATCATTTGGATGTATTTGTGTGGGTCTATTTTGGGGTTCCCTATTCTATTTCATTGACCTATGTGCCCATCCCCACGCCCAAACCATGCTGTCTGGTTAGTATAGCTACATAATAGTCTTTAGTATTCCTAGACTGGTTCTTCACACTTTATTCTTCTTTTTCCAAAAAAAACATTTTAACTGTCTTTTTGGATATTGAGATCCTGTGTCCTCTTATGTAAACTTTAGGATAAACTTGTCTGCTGTAAAAAGAACCTTGCCAAATTTTGATGGGAATTGCATTAAACCTAGATAATTAAGAGAGAAGTGATATTTTTACCATATTGAGTCTTCCAATCCACATTGTGTGTCTTTCCATTTACTTACTTAGTGATGGTAAATGGTACTGTGTTTTTAATTTTGTTTCCTATGTGTTTATTGTTAGCATATGGAGATGCTAGTAATTTTTGTGTATTCATCATGTATCCTGCGATCTTGCTGAAATTATATATACTTCTAGGGGGTTTTTTTGGATTTTGTTCGTAGATTTCTTGGATTTTCTATATAGACAATCATGTCATTTACAAATAGTGACGGTTTGATTTTATCTTTCCAGTGTGTATTCTTTTATTTCTTTATCTTGCTTTATTGAACTGGCTAGAACTTCTAGTACTCTGTTAAATAAGAGTGGTGATTCTCTTGTTCCTAATCTTAGGGGAAATATTTTCCTTGTTCTGGAATTTTAGGAGACTCAGTCTTTTATCACTAGCCATCATGTTAACTGTAGGACTTTTACAGATGCTCTTTTCACATTGACTTCCTTTCTGTTTGTAGTTTGCTCAGAGTTTTATCATGAACAGATGTTAGATTTTTTTCTGTTCAAATACTTTTTCTGAGTCAAATGATATGATTATATAATTTTTTCTTTAGTATTTTGATGCCATTGGTTATAATAATTGATTCTTTGAATATTGAACCAGCCCTGTACACTTGGAATAAATCCCAACTGGTCATGGTATACAATTCTTTTTATAATTTGCTGGATTTGATTTGCTAATATTTTGCTGAGAATTTTTGTGTCTAAATTCATGAGAGATACTTTTCTGTAGTTTTCTTTTTTGTACTAACTTTGTCTAGTTTTTGTTATCAGGGCAACACTGGTTTCATTGAGTGAGTAGCAATGTATTCTCTAGTCATGTGTAATGTTGGGGTTAATTTGTTCTTAAATGTTGTTAGAATTCTCCAGTGAAACCATCTGGGCCTGGATATTTCTTTCTTGGGAATTTCTAAATTGTTATACAAAATTAGTTTCTCACAGGACTATGTAATTTGTCTATTTCACCTAACTAAGTTTTGGTCGTTTGTGATTTTCTCAGGAAGTCTTCCATTTACTTTATATTGTCAAATTTATGAGTGCAAAGTTGTTTGTAGTGTTCCTGCTGGGGCTTGCACAGGGCTGAATGCGGATGTGCGATGGTGCTCAGGACAGTTTGAAGGGTAAAGGGGAATTAGCCCTTCAGGGCAAGTGAAATGCTCTTGGCAGAGAAATGGCATTTGTGAGAGTCACACACTGGGAAGAGCAGAGCACATTGGGAAAACAGAAGGCAGTTGCTTTGGCTGAAGGGCCTAGGTGAGCTGAGCCTGGAGATGGGGCTGGCTTGGAGGGGCATGGTCTCATAAATCACAGTAAATTTCCATTTCAACAACAATTCTAAAACAATGGGAAGATATTGATAGATTTTAGGAAGAAGTCCAATGAGGCATGTTTTTAAAGCTCACTGTATCTGTGGTGTGCATGGGCTAAGAGGACGCAGCTCAGCCTGTTAGGAGTCCCTGGGGTCCAGCTGGCAGAGGCCTAACTGACTGGGTGTGTCTGCTCAACACGCAATGCAAACTCCGCCCCCAGCACCAAGATCTTTGCCAGTGGTGATTCCGGTCATCTGTGCGACTGGAGGACAGAGCGCAGGAGGAAGAGAGGAGGAGTGAGGTGGGGGTGAGGTGGAGGGTGGGGTCGGGCAACCAGGGCTGTAAATACCGTGTCAGTCACTGAGGAGTTGACGAGTTGGGGGAGGCAGGTGTAGGGGAGGGTGAGTCTTAATCACACCTACCTCTAGAAAGCGCGGTAGCAGAAGCCATAGGATTAATGGGGTCCGTGAGAGAGACGGGGAAAAAGGAGTGGTGAGCGGGTCTGACAGCGGACTTTGCGCAAAGGTAACCACGCCGAGCGAACGTGAAAGTCTCCAGGCATTGACAGGGCGGCGGGAGGAGCGGGCAGGGCTGCGGCACGTCTCAGAGGCGGCGCATGTGCGCCTCGGCCGTGAGCTGGTACACAGGGAGACGAGCCGTCAAAGGCCACGCGGGCTTCCTGCCTGGTGGCGGGGGATGCTCTCCATCAGGGTGACAAGAGGAGGAGGACGAGTGGGAGCTCAGCGCTGGCGGGGCCTCCAGCAGCTTGCTCGTCCCTCCGTTCATTGCAGAAACGCCACCAACGCCTGCCGGGTGCCCGGACTCTCGGTTACAGGGCCTGGGGACCGAACACGACGGCCTTGGTCATTGCCTGCGTGGAGGCCGTGGTCTGGCGCGGCACCACTCCTTTTTGGGTACACGTGTTTGCCACATAGGAAATCGCAAAAGAACAAGACGAAACGGAATAAAGTCGAATGTTAGTTACCGTTACAGCTGAAAAGACTATGAAGGTTCAGAGCAGAGGACACACGGTGCTTCCGCTCGTAGAGGAGAGTTGTATTCTTTAATTTGCCATTTTTAAAATAAGGGCTGTGTGGAAAGGAGACAGTGGCTTTGGTTGCAGAAATAAGGATGTCTTGTTGGCAGTTGGAAAATCAAACCGGCAGCTCGGTGAGAGTTCAAGACTGGAGATGAGCACAGAGGGGACCGCCCCTGACAGAGAAAGAACAACCCAGACAGGACACGGTGAAAATTAGCTAGAAATCACTTGTATTGTGCCAATTAAGTTTTTAGAATTGTTTTGGTATCTTAAAGAGCAGTTACTCTTTTTTTTTGAGACAAAGTCTCACTCTGTTTCCCGGGCTAGAGTGCCGTGACGTCAGCCTAGCTCACA
>CAUYMX010072111.1:0-38280 GCA_963573855.1 Lepilemur septentrionalis | reverse complement strand
GTGAGTTAGCACCTCTTATATTATCCTGGATTAAGCTTGAACCCATTATTTGAAGTGAGGTGACACAAGACCCGAAGAATGGGCCCCACTTGTACTCACCATCAAACCGGTATTGACTGATTAACACCATGGTGCTCAAGTGGTGGGAGCGATCACTAGGGATTTGGGGGGTGGAGAGGTAGACCACATCTGAGGGATGTGGTGAGCACTGTGGATGGGAGGGGCATGCTTGAAATGTAGTTGGGGATGGTAATTAGGGGTCTTAATAGGGTCAAGAAAATCTTCTAAAACTGACTTATGTGAATAGCTGTACAACTTGGTAAATTTACTAATAAGCATTTAATTGTTCACTTAAAAAAAAAAGAAAAGAAAACCCGTATGATAGTGTTGTTATTATTATCATTTCATTTCACAGTTATAGAAGCAGATTTAAGAGCAACTAAAGTTACATATCTAATAGAGTCAGGGCTTGCCAATAAGTTTGTTCAACTCCAAAGCTTAACCACTTCCCTACTACTTCAACTGTAAACTGCCTGACTACACTTCTTTCTAGAATCCCTGAAACTCCCACCCTTTCCTAGAACAAGAATACCTTAAGCTGAATTATACCATGGCACCATTAAAGGATGTCTTTCTTGAAGCAATAGCTAATACATATCAAGTATTCTATATGTGCTAGGAACTGTACGAAATCCTCACAACAACTTATGAAATACAAATTTATACTTTTCTCATTTCACAGATGAAAAAATTGAAACATAGAGAGGATTATCAGATGCCAAGGCTCAAACAGAGGCATTTGATGCCAGAGCCCATATTCTTAAAGAGTGTGCTACGCTGCCTTTCTTTATCTTTAAACATTATTTTTGATTAATGTCTTTCAGAGAAAATCCTTCTCAAGTATTCCTAATTTTATTTTTTAAAATAATGAGGTCATGTTATCACTATAATATTGCTTTTTAAATTAAATTAGGAAGTAAAACAGTATGATTAATTTTCCTAATGGCCTTTTAAATCAAATTAATTATTAAATAGAATGTTTTAATATTATAAATTAGCAGACAAAATGGTGAAAAAATCCAACATCTGGTTATTAAAAGTAAGTTGAATAGTTGGATGGAATATATTTATCCCTTTTAACACAGTAACTGGGAAGAGAAACACTTCACTAGAATGACTCCAGTAAACAACTTTTTTCCTCAGAAGTAAATAATTGGCCCCTAGAATCAATTATTTTTACTATTTTAAAATAAAATTAGTAATGTTTAAGAAAGTAAGTAGGAATATAAGAATTGGATTTGAATGCACATTGAAAAATAGACATGCAAATAATGCCATATTTGAAGATATTTTAATATTCTGATAGTTTTTCTTTTTATTCTAAAGTTTTTATATTCTTTTTCATGATTTCAAAATGAATTAGGAAATGTTAAGCTTTTAAAAATCAAACAGGACGTCAAACCAGTAGGCTTCATTCAGGGCAGTGGGAGCCTGATCGGTTGTTTCCTCTCTCACTCTCTCTCTCTCTCTCACTTTTTAAAATCTCAATCACTGCCATTTCTGGTCTCAGCTTTCACAACACTTTATAGGCAGCTGAATGAAAGGGCAGAGCTTTCTCTGAAACTCCAGTTATTTCAGCTTTAAAATCAGCTGAAAAGGATGCCTTCCCCAGAGACAGAAATGCATTCCCTCCATCATGAACCCGCAATGCCCTCAGGTTGTGGCAAGGGAGGAGTTTAGCACTTGAACCTAGATAATGCTGTGTTTTTTTTAATCAAAGTGCACCATTCTTGCTCCATATGGCCTGTGGCACAATTTATTTAAAACAATATGGTACATAGGAGAAGGTAAACAATAATAATAATAATATAGGAAAAGCAATGTGCCGATAAATAATATAGGAAACCACATGGCTCCAGTACCTTCATGAAAAGGGACTTCAATGGTACATATTTCTATACAGCTTATGCATGGCTTCATTTCTATGGTTTGCACTTCACTGCTCTGTTGTGTCACTCTACCAATAAACCCGTACGTCATACCTAGTGAAATATGTTCATAGTCCCTTTACTTGACAAAATAAGGAGCAGTGTGGTTTAGAAGAATGAGCCAAAAATCCAAAGACTAGAACTTGAGTCCCATCCCTGGCACTTTCTGGCTTCCGGATGTTGGGTGAGTTGCACATCCTCTCTGAAATTTGGTTTTCAGACCAATGGGACGTATCTGTTCACCTCCCAGAGTACTTGTGGTGACTAAATGAGCTAATGTGTGAGAAAGCATCCTGAGAAAATGCTATAGAAAAAAAATGATTTTTTTTTTTTTTGCAATGGAAAGCTTAGCACTTTTTGGATAAATATGCACAGTTTTACATTTTTACTTTACAGACTTACAAATTTTTGTTTTTCCTGAATTTACTTACCAGTAATGTAATTCATTGCTGGTATTTCTTTGTAGTTTATTGCTATTTAAAGTAATATGTTTATCTAAAAATTATGAAGATCCCTAGAGTTTCTTTAGACCTGTTATATTTTAGGGATAATAAAGACTGAGAAGTACATGCTTAAGCTTGAATTATGTCCTCGTTTTTCTTCAGGGAATTATTATTTTACTTCTAAATCCTGGTATTTTTGTACCAAAAAAATAGCAAAGTAAAAATGCAAAAGAATATTGACTGGCATTGGTAATTGTTAATCATACCATATCCTATGTTTGACTGTGGATGGCAATCTAATTTAGAAAATCACTATCTGACCTGTTCCATTTTACCAATAATTCTCTCTTTTAAATAATTTAGATCTCGTATATTTTCTGGTAAGCTTTTAGATCCATGTTTGCACGATCAAATTGATATTATTCAAGTCATAGTAAGTGGTTCAAAGTCTCATCTTTGAAATGAGAGGTTTATTTTAAACAAAAATATTGACTTTTGATGCTATTAGGACTTATCTTTTCAATGTATTTTTGTATAACTTCCATGATACACAAAACCTATACAAAATGTTAACCTAAATATTTTCTAAGTGCATAAAATCCAAGTGCCACATTATAGTTGTAAATTAAAGTCTAGTGTATTGCAGAAATCAGCCTTCCATACTACAGTTTTGCTCCTGAATGAGGCAAGAGTTAGTCAGTAAATATATGTGGTCAACCTCAGATTTGCCTCACTGGGAGTTCACATGTATTTTTAACTGCCTTCAGTTGTTAATGTATTCCTCAAATGAGATGCATCACCTTGAAGAATGACTTTTTGCCCTCTGGGAATTGGCCAAACAAGTATTTCATTCGCTATGATAATCAGTTCTACCTTCAGCAACATATAAACTCAAATTTAATAGGCACCAGTGATTAGGTTTTAAGTCAGAGAGTCATCACTGTCCACTGTGAGAAATAATAAGAAAAAATACAAATTATAACGAATTTGCCTTCAGGAGGCCTTGTTAGACATAATGGGACCATAACTATTTCAGGATATAGTGAATAAATGTTTTTCCTTCTCATTATAGACATTTCTGAGTCGCCAATTTTCAATGATAAGAAAGATTTCCTTTAACTCGTGCTAAAGATATCTTAGGTCATTTGTTTGGTCCACTTAGTGTATAATGGTCTTGAAAGAGAAAAAGGACTACTTACCATAAAACACTTATTTAAATCTTTTAAAATGCTTAAAACCATATAGAGCCATTCAGTGCTACAGATAAATTTAATCTTATCCAAATGTTCCACTGTCAAAATTATCTAAGGCTTTTCTCCAACTTAAACTTTGCATTGAAATAAGAAAGAATTGCACAGGACATTATGGAAAATAACAAATCAACCCTTAAATCAGCAGCTTAGGTTGTGGACAGCAAATGATACAGTGGTTCCACTTTCTTGGAACTGAGTAGCAGTAGAAAATGAAGAAAGATTCTACTGACAGGGCAAGGATGATGGGAGCAGGCTAGCATTATGAATGATATGTTAAGTGATTGGCTCAGATGGAATCATGGGATTGCTGCTGCCTTCTGCAGAAGCTGATTTTCATTCTTATTGTTCACCTCGTAAGACTCCAACATATGAAAGGGGGAAGGGAGAAGAGAAGCTATATGCACAAGCATTCCCTATACATATGCATATTTAGAAATATTGTGAATATTTGCCCACATATACAGAGTGGTAGGAAAAAAAAAATACTTAATGTAAGTATAAATCTTGTCAGCAAGGTTTATTAGTTTTAATATTCATGTATGCTTTCTGCATTTTTCCCTGTGAATTGAAGTGCCATATTCCTTTTTATTTGTAAAAACCAAAGACATACATATTTCTAACTCCAAAATAAGTGAAATAATAATTCAACGCTCTATAATAATATATTGACGATAATAACAAAGACATGCTATAGGCTGATTTGATGTGCTTAAAGATGCATTCTGCATATTTCTTTCTTCAAACCAGTAGGCACTGCTTGATTCATTTTGTTGTTATGAGTTGTGTGCGTGCGTATGTGTGTGTCTGTGTATGTGTGTGTGTGTGTGTGTGGTAGGTAAGGGGAGGGGTGAAAGATGGACCAAATTCAAAGAAAATGATTGTTACATGACACAGTGTTTTAGAAACACATGCATAAAATTAAACATAATGCTGGTGTCAATGGGTTCATTTCCTAAGATTTTTTAAAACTAGCTTTTATTCCTACATAAATGTGATTAACTCAGAGTTTCTTTAAATACTAATTCTTTTGTGCATCAGTGCTTAAGTTTATAGGATGACTAATGCTACAATTTTATTATTATGAATTTCTGGGTTATAAAATAATCAACACTGCCCACAATTCACTTTATTTCATTTTACATATATTAAAATCCAAATTAGCAGCCTGTCTATACAAGATTATTTTCCAAAGGGAAAATATAACACGCATCACTAATCAAAAAAAAAATTTTAGAGTAACTCAAGGTATGATCTTACAGAATTAGCAGATGCTGCATATAAACTTGAATAAATATATGTGGACAGCCGTGCTAATTGAGGAGAGAAAAAATTGGGATAAATATGCAATGATCAGTTCATTTATCAAATTTTAGGTGACAAATGATTTTCTTTTAAATAAACATTTTAATAGTTACTTAAGAGGGACATGAATAATTTTTGCAATCAACAAATATAAATGTGAACCTAAAACCTAATTTTTACTTGAGGATGGACAACATGCTAGTTATAAAACTGCCCTTAAAATTTGAATGGAAGGCAAAAAGAATGAGATTTAAGAGAGATGAGAAAACAAGCAAATGAGCAATCAGCAGACTACTGCAATTACTAAGCCTTCTCGATTGATGATAGAGTTATACACTTGTTAGTATTAGGGGGCCCTACAGATTTCATTTTCTAGGGTATAGCCCAGCAGGCACCTTCAGTGAAGCCCCCTCTACCACTCAGTTCACCCCCTGAGGGGAAATGCCACGTGCATTCAAATCAAACGTTTTCCTATCAAGTTCTCAACTAATGGCTTTCCTAGGAGACCCAAGCCTGTCAGTCACCTACTACCTATTTAGACATGTTAAAACAGAATTTGTTGTTTATTTGTATTTCATTGAAGTGAGTCTGTTTTCTCATATTGAATTTGTATCCAAACCCCAGGTTGTCAATACTGCTTAGCTAGGGCTTCTGTTTGTTTTGTTTTTCTCTGCGTGTAATCCGGAAAAAATGGTGCTGTTCATGCCAATTTCGACCCTTCTATAAATTTATAGGCAGTGTATTAACTAATTGTTTAAAGTCACTAATGCTGCTGTCAGGAGCTAAAAAACACACTTCTTCTATGGAAAGCTTTTCTGTCCAATTCACAATTCATTAATATATTAGAGCCACAGCTAAACTTAAGTTCTTACATGAAAAAAAAAAAGAAGGAAAGAAAAAGATGCCCACCTTTAATAACAAAAAGTGTGGCCATCATTTTTAATTTAATTATTAGTTAAAGCATATCTGGTCCCCTTAGGGAAAAATCTAGTGATGCAAAACCTCATACTTGACCAGGTTGTGATTTTCTTGGTAGAAGAATCACAAATATATATATATATATACACACGGAGACACATATACATATGTTTATACATATATTCCTTTGCTTACAACCTCTAAGTTAGTTTACTTGTGTTTAAGACTAAATGTAAGCATAAAGCATTCCATAAAAACAAAAACTGTTATGTTTGATATGCACTTCAAAAGCCTAAAAGGCCAAAGAAAGCCCTTCCTTAATTATTGAAGAAGTGTCTGTAAAGGAAACACGAGCAAATAGCATTCATGCTTTCATCCCCAGTAACCTTTTATTGTCCTTTTCTTCAGATGGCCAAGTCAGTATATTTAATAAAGGCAGCAGCAACCATCAAAGAAGGCAGGACTCTAATAAATGGTCCTGATTAAAGGCCCTGACAGGGTATGAACTTTGCATAAATTTTCTTATGGTGTCAGGCTAGGATACTGATTGAAAACTCATTAACATAATCACACATTTAGAGGAAATGCTGTAATGTATCACAAACATTTCCCTTAGTGTAATAATTTTAAGGACATTAAAATGCAAATGATAATAAGGAGCTGTGTTTAGTGATGTTCTGAAAGTCTGATTATTCAAATATTTGGTATGAAGTATGGAGCTGCATTCAGTAATGCATCTGCACGAATTCAAAAATTTAATGTATATGTGGACTCAAAAGTTTTCTTTGGTCTGACCAACTATTTTTCCAGTTTGGAGGCACGCAAAATTAGCAAGAACATTTGGCATAAGTATTACGAGAAATATTTTGTAAATAATTGTAAATCTTTACATCATTTCATCAAAAAAATAATTGAATACAAACTGCCAGCATCATTTTTCTCCAATGCTTAAAAATTACTGAAAAGTAGTTAGCATTTTTGTTTTGGTATGATTCGCTTTGAAAATATGCTGAAGTATTTCCAGTATCCTTTTCCCAGCTTTTATTAAAATGTGCATAAAGCAGCAGAGAACCAGAGAACGTGGAGGGTCACAGCAGTGCTATCCCGTAATGCTAATTCTTAACAATAAAAGAAACACTGCCCTCCCCCACACAAATAGCCATAATTATGTAAAGAATGACTGCTTCAGACTGATGACTTTCAATATGCTCAAGTCTAGCATACTGGTATAAGAGGCCAGAAAGGTCAACAGTAATTCATAACTGCTATAAAATTGTGTAGCATCCCAGGGCTTCTGCAGGATGCTGACATTATCATGAGTCTTCTGCTGGTTTGTATATGTAAATTTGTGATAGGAAGTGCACTGCTTTTACCGTATCACATGCAGAGCATCAATCAGGCAGTGGAATACATCAGAGTATTTTCATTATGCCTAGTTATTTACTGCATCAGAAGAAATTACCCTGGCAAGCCAAGCGGCCTTCTCTGGGTAGCATGATACGACCAACCAGGCTTCAGCTCAGGAGTCTTGTAAACATTATAGGATTAATCTCACAATCACAATCATCAATCTTTCCTAGTCCTGCCTGGATGCAACTGTGGAGATTGGTAACCAGGCCATGTGGATTTAAATTTAACCCTGAACATCAAAAACTAGATGTCAGACCTAAGCTGCATATTGCAAAATAACCTGTGTTTTTTCAGTTTTAGTTGAAGACAATAGATGGAAACATAAAATGAAGTACTTCAAAATCATCTAATTTGTCACTTGCATTTTTGGCACATGCTTGGGAAATTAGTAGTTTCTTTTTTTAAAAAAATATGTATATATTTTTTTAACATCAGCTATAAAAATGAGAAATGAGAGACTACTTTTTATCCATATAAACAAATGTCCTGTATAGTAATGTGGACACCATAGGCAGTTCTGCAGAGCTGTGAGATGGGGACCTCAGCCTGAGATTTGGGGACCTGCTCAAAATCCTTTGGCTCTAGGCCGGTGGAGGTTAAAGCCCCAGGGAGTAATAGAGTGAGCCCCTAACCAAGAGAGCGTTCAGTGTGTCTTGCTGACTCATAAGATGACACTGGCATTGATTGCTGAAACAACTGCTTGCTTACTCGCCTGCCAAAGGCAAAAAGACTGTCTCCCCTTTTCTTCCTTCTCTTCAGAAGGAGGGGGAAAAGAGATGGGTGAGACAGATGGGCTAAATGAGCATTCTATCATTTTAAGTTTAGCAACTGCACGGAACATAGCCTGTTCTATTTAGATAATGCAAAAGATACTGTGCATTCATTTTTGAAAGTCAGGTGAAAACCATGATGATAATGATCATTTTTCCATAGTCAAGAAACAATAAATATATAATGAGCAGGTCACGTATAGACTGCCTGGCAGTTTAATTTGAACTGTGACCTTTTATTATTATTTTTTGTCCAAAGCACTTTTTCCTGAACACGGCACAGAGTCAATTTTTTCTTTCTTCCTCTCTCAATATCTTGCAAGCTCCCACCTTTGAATAAAAAATGTAGTAACCATAAAGATATGCCTTTCCCTTTCTTCCAATAAGATTTTCAAATCTAGAAGTTTATAATCATCCTATATATAAAAAGTAGATATTTCTTCTATATGCTTTAATTCCTGGTTGATTTAATCAGCACCATATGTATTTGTCTGCTAGAATTGTATGACTACAGTAAAAAAAAAAAAAAGTGTCATGTGTTGAGACTTCATACAACCTATTCATCCCTGCTCAAGTGATCATTTTATATGTCTTTCTTGATCATATGAAGTTTAGCTTAAAAAATACTGAAAGGAATTATGAACAAAATTTTTCCCAAATAAATCATATGACCATAAAAGAGAAATTCATCTTAAAGAGATTGCAGTGGCTGAAATTTAAACCTCCTTGCTTCTCTGTTTTCCTTTCTTGTGTGTGTAGGCTTTTTATTACTTTTATTTTTTGGTTTTGATGCTATTGATAGAGGCTTTTTGTTGTTAATGTTTTTGTGCTATACTCTCCTCCAGGCTAGCTTTAAAGTAGCTAATATTTTGATCCTGTGTCTTTACATATAGTATAGGGCTCTTAAGTCCTCCTTGGTTTCCATATGTAGGCTTCCAGGGGCACGTTCGTTATGAATCTTTAGCTTCTCACAAAATGTGAAATCACATGCATGTTTCTGACTCTTGGCAGTTGTATCACCAAACAGAGATTCTGCTCTCTTGTTCTTTCAGGGTGTGATGTGTTATAAGAAAGTGATTGTTTTGTAAAATTCGTATAATATACTTATGGTCAATTGACATTGTTAGAAGCAGGAAGGCTAGAAATACAGTTCTCATATGTGCACAATTATGGCATAAGTTTGAATAACTTTCTGAGCTACTTTGTTATGTTTTCATTATCCCTCCAGATGTTTTGTTTTGCTGGAGATTTGAAACAACAAATAACTACTAGATATCCATGGTGAAGATGCTGGGGCAGCAAAAAGGTTAGTGCCATGATCAGTGGGTTGGTGGACAGAGAATAATCCAATCCCCTGAGAGAGGAAGGCAGAGCAGTGGTGACGGTCCTTAGCAGGAGCAGCTGGCAGGAAAAACCTTGGATTTTAGAGTCAGGAAACATAGACTTGATTCTCATCTCCACTACTTTCCAGGCACACAACCTTAAGCAAATCATTTGACTCTATTATTCTCAGTTCTCCCATTTTTTTTTCCATTCATTTACTCAACAAACATCACTCTACCTAAGCACTCTAAGCAGGTACAAAATAATGAGCTACTTTAAAAATTCTTGGTCTTAGTCTTCAAATAATGAAAGCAGCTGGTGTGTGTGCCAGGCACTACGTAAGTGCTTTGTGTGCATTGTCGCGTTTAATCTGTACGTGCTTCCAAACCTGGGAATAGTTATCCTGAGTTTATGTAGGATAATACTAAACCTTAGTGAGGTTCAATAAGCTAGTGAGAGAGTCAAGACCTGAACACAGGTCCATCTGATATCAAAGCCCCTGCTCATGATTTTGTAATATTGTTACGAAAATTGAATATTTAATTATTTAAATATTTTGCAAAATTTTAGTGAGGATCAAATTAAAAACGTATATGCCAGAATGTTACAAACTGTGATGTACCGTACAAGTGTCTGTTGTCATTGTTGTTCACATACTGGAGCATAGAGCTTTTTCCTCATATCACTTTCCTCTTAATTATTCCCCTTAAAATATTTTGTGTCATCCCACATAAATGATAACCACAGACAAAAAAAATTTCTATCTATATAAACAAAATACTGTCAGGGGTTCCCTACTGCCTTTTCTAAGCCAGTTATACATGGCTCCTTAATGAATATTAAACAAATTGAAACCCAAGTAAGACATTTTTCTACATATGATAATCTTTGAAAAGCACAAGACTACTGTTTACATTAGCCCTGAAACATCTTCAGCAATTCCTTAGGCACTTTCGGGTTATCTACCAATAAAGTGAGAATGATGGCATTAATATAGCACCTGCAGACCTTGTAAATGTAAAATGTTTTTCATTCAACCAGAATCTCTAATTTAATATTGATGCCATTTAACACAGAATTTTCTTCTTTTACATAATTTTTATATTTTTACCCCAGACCACAGCTGTCTAGTCAAGACATAAGATCAAGAAAACAAACTGAAAAGAAATAAACAAAGAAACCATCTATCTCTCATGTTTAACTACTGTACGCCATCCCTACCATTGCATTCTTGTGTGTCTCTATGAAACAATGTAATTTTATGAATAAAACAATACAGTCAGAATTTTATAAAAACCTTCATTATCAATATAACCACAAATTTAGAATTCAATTTGAATAAAGTTTTGTCAAATTTTGATGCCCATTTTTCAATTTCTCATGTTCAATCAGTAAAAGTACTTACCTAAGTTTCTTTATATGAGGAAAAACATTAAATGAAGGAATGTTTTGTTTACATAGTAATAATAGAACTAGTTAAAAGGAATAAAATACAGCATGTGATGATTTTGTACTTGTCACTTGGTAGCTGAAGTCACAGAAATGTTAACCAGGTCTTGGTAAAGGAGTGCCTATAGATTTAAGGATGAATGATAGGGGGAAAATTCTATTCTTGTCATATCCCTTTTCAAAATAATGAAAATATTATTATTTTATTTATTGAAAGAAAATTATTTTACTTATTAAGAGAAAATAAATATTGACTCTTGGAAAATTTAGGAGGAATTTAACAGTTGCTAAAAACTTACAGAAATATCTCAAACTTCAAAAGAAAAATCATCTTTACTTTTTAAAAAGTATCTGTTTTCTTAAAAAATATTTTTATTAGAATATTCCAGTTATACCAGTTAATATTCCAGTTAATACCATTGAAACTTCCATTTCTTCTAAATATTTCCAAATGCTCACAATTTTTTTCATTCAAGGTTAATAGTTATACAAGTTATGGTTTTCAGGTATGTTCTAAACAAATTTTCCGTTGTATAAAAAGGATGTCATGAAGGATGAATGTGTTTTAATTGGCATTATAATAAATTGTATACTAATATTAAATTAAAATTTTAACTCTGCTAAGCCAGCATAAACATGTGAAATTGGCCTTTGTGCATATAATGTTTGATGTATAATGTGTGATCAATCGAGTTTATTCTATAGTACAAATTGAAAATTTCTTCACTGAAGGATAGGATACTTACAAATGTCTTCCTTCAATCCAGTTCGGCTTAAATATCCTTTATTTTTCAGAAACAGTTATCAGAAAATTGGCATACATTTTCCCTGCATTGATTATAGCACCAGATATGTATAAACAGTTAAATACTTAACACCTCCTATTTATAATAAAGCATACTTAAATTTTGGATTTGCTTCTAGGAAATAGACAAGAATAAAATAATGTTATCATTTCTTTTTCTTTTTTTTTTTTTTTGCAGTACTTACTACTTTGGAAATGAAAGGGTTTTTTTTATTGTATGCTACTGTTCTCATTTTTGGACACAATACCACCAGTATAGATGTATTACACGTAAAATGACAACCTTTTCAAAAATTATGTAACTCTAATTTATTGACAAACACATGAAGACTTACTTTTTCTAAAAAAACTTGCCAAGATATCATTTATAGGCTTATTAAGAACAAATTGGGTCATGATTTGAGCTGGCAATAATTAATGACATTTATAAATTGAGTATACGGGAACTGCTCAATTCATTTGGGGACATGAGAATTTTTGTCAGATTAGAACTTTTTCTGTTTAGGTAACACAAAAAATGCAATAACATCTTATAGGAATGACATTATCAATTCTCTAGGAGAATGATAGCCAAGTGATAACGGTTAAATATAAACATTTAGAACTTATAATCACATATAGCCATGTATGTGTAAATGTATTCAAGTAACCACAGCAGGTACCTGAAATACAAACAAACAAAACAATGAAATAAATTCGCAACAGCTTTGCAGTTTGTGTAGGTTGTTATTACATAGCAAAGAGCATTTGTCATATTTAGTTTCAGCACGCTTCCAAAATAAGAAATACATGTATTGATGTGTAAAAATACATGTAAAAATATATGTACACACACAATTTTCTAATATTAAAAATTAGCTACTAAATATGCATATATTAGTTTAATGTTGCATTTTAAAGAAAACTGAAAGTTAAGCATGGCAAAAACCTATCAGGTAAAATTTATGAAAATTTACAGATTACCTAAAATGCTAGGAGTTAATTATAGTCTGCTTTCCCTGGCATGTCGGCTTGATTAAATTTGGAGTTCGGAGATGAATTGGCCCAAATTCATTAGTGTTCCCCGGGTGCAGATGTTGGTCAAGGTCATGCGAAGCACATTGACTGTAATGTTAGAGAGGAGGGGGGAAGGGATTCCAAAGAAGGTAGACTCTTAAAAGGTCTGGGGTTGCAGCAAGAAACTTTGATACTTTTTAACTTAATAAATCTTGACAGCCTAATCATGGCTAAGCCTTTGCAGTGTTATTGGTACAGATGGCAAAGCTAGACATATTTAAAGAGATCTCAGCAGCTAGGAGTAAGAGAGCACTGAATCCAAATGCAGTGTTGGGCTCTCGGAGAAAGTGAAAGGAAGGAGGATAAAAAGCTACACAGCATTTCCATCTCCTGACATCTCCAACAGCCTCAGATACAAAATATGATAAGGCTCCTGCTGAGCTAATAAGCCCAACAAATGTCTGTGTCCGTGAAGTAGATGAAGTGGGATCAAGCAGAGGGGGCTGCTGTATGAAAATAAGCCAGCGCCCAGGGTATAATGGCACTAGAGAAAGCTACAAGGTCAGGCTGATGACAGAGACACCAGTTAAGGAGAGACCCCATCAGTAAGAAAGGTTTGCCTGCTGGATCCACGACATAACCATTAAAATAAAATGAACTATTCATTTAAAGGAAGGAAGAAAAGAAGAAAACAAAAGTGTTCCATAGGATTTGATTTTTATTTGTTTCTCATATAGGGCAGCTGCATCCTTTTGTTTATTTACAGGCATCCTACCCAGGGCAGAAACCAGAGTATTGAGCTGGGTGGGTGGGGGGGGGACTGAGAATGGACATGCGCTTCAAAATGTCATTAAATTTGTTGGTTCTGCTCTATGATTTTAGTGGATTCACAACCTAGGCTAACAGTTATTTGTTTAACCAAACTCTGCGTCAGGATGAACAGAGTAATGAACACTTCCTCTTGACCCGCATGTTTTCCAAGGGAAAAAGACTACTAGATGAAACATATGTTGTCCCTCAACTTCTCTCTTTCTCTGTTTCCTTTTAGATAGAGAATTACTCATTCGTTTTTATTGTAAGGTAATATATTTTTCAGTAAAATAAAGAATTGATTGAAGTTGAAATTATATGATTCAGAACAGCAGACCTGACAAAGGTGCTATAAAAGTCAGCCTGTGTGCCTGGCTTTTGACAGCATACACATCTAGGAGGATGAACCTCCTGATTTTTCCAGGACTGTCTGTTTTCAGCACCGGAAGTCCCCATGTCCTGCAAACCCTCTCCGTGGTTACTGTATTCCCATGGCTGAACCAGTATTTCTACGGTAGAGCCAGACCTAGTTGTGTGGTGAGTCTAGCTGAATCCAGGAGGAAAAGTGTATAGAAAGAGAAAGTGATTGGTCAGTAAACAGGCAAGGCAGATGAGTCAGAGCAAGAAACACTCATAAGAGGCTAAATCATCCAGGTTGGTTGTCACTTTGATCAAATCAGCTTTATTATACCCAACTCTTTCCATTGCTTCTTGAAGCCACTATCTCTTATTTACACACACACACACACACACACACACATACACACACACACACACAGGGATGAGGGGGGAAGAGAGAGAGAGAGAGAGAGAGATGAAGTATAGAACAATTAAAATGATATCTATAAACTGTAATTCTTTGTTGGTTTTCCTAATGGTTCAAATGATCCACATTGATCTTAAAACCAACCATGGAAAGGCCACTTAACAGCTAATTCATTCTGCAGCCCATTGTCCAGACAACAGAAACAATAACAGATTAGAGGACAATGACAATGTTTTTCTTCAAGTTTATGGAAGCAAAAACCAGTATATTGAAATGATACTTAAGAATTAATACTTATGAATCTTTCTTTCAGCTTTAGGAGCAGCTTAGCATAATCTTTGCTTTTTTATTTGAGTAATAATTAGGTTATGCTTAAAATTTCAAGAGTCTGTCAAATTACTACATTAATTCTTAACAGATCATGCGAATTTCATGGTATCTGTGAAGCTTTGTTAAAAAGGTGAAAAACGTTTAAACATCATATAAGATAGTTCATTAAACACGTAAGAAAGCTTCAAAATTCTGACAGCATTATCATGGAAGATCAAATTGTATACACCTATAATATTTTTAAACCTATCTTAAGTTTTAATTTCATACAAATGCATATACAACACCAGTGTGACCTCTTAGAACCAAATTTTTTAATATAATCCTGAAATATCATGCCACTGGCTTTAGAAATATAATCTTTATGACTTTGAGATAATTATGATAAAGATGAGTAGATGATGGCTTGCCAATAGTTGCTTTTAAAAGTTGTAGAGATTTTTTTCAAGCAATGATTAAAACATCTTAAAACGTCTTCCTGAGGAGGGGAGAGATCAAAGAAAATGTAATTACTGCATCCAGTTTTTTCAGTTTAATTTATTGCTTTAAAAATTTAAGCATCAATAAAACTGATTTCTATTAACATAAGAAACATGTTCAAATAGATACTAATTTTTCAAAAATAATGGCTGCCATTAAAAAAATGTATACAATTTCAACGGTTTTCACTGAAGCTTATTTCTGGGTTGCTGCAGAAGGGCGTCACTGATTAGTCTAACATTGACTGGATGATCTGTCCATTTTCTTCCTGCCACGGAGTTCTGTGATTATGAGATCATCCCTGCAGGTTATCCAGAAAAGTGAGATCTGCCCACAAAAGGGATGTTGGCCGCTTACCCTTCCTCTTGACATTCTTATACTTTTCTCCTAATTGGTTCTGTGCAAAACAGTATTTGTTTTAAGAAAATGAAAGAAGTAATAACTTTTACCTGGGACAAAGGACAGATCTGTGCTGACATTGCCATGAGTAGTACCAAGAAAGATAAAGAAAGACTTTAATAATTCAAGTGTTTAATAAGTAGAAAGCACCATGCAGATAGTACTATTAGCTTAGTTCAAAGAGATGCTACGGGTAAACGTGATAAGCAAAAGCAATAACATTAAGATTTTGTTTGGTACATAGATCAGGGACAATATATAGTATTTAAAGTGTATTAAAAGTGCACAGACTTTTCTGATATAATTTCCACCTAGAAATCTTTATTCATCTTAAACTAGTATTGTTTGCATGTTTTCTTATTTACAGAAATATTTTACTGATGACAATTATCACTATTATTAGAGTATTATAGACAATATGGAATGAAACATTAAGTCTAATTTCATTTCCATTCAATAGTATGGACAAGTTGTATATAGCTCATTATTAGTTTTATCAAGTTTATTAAGTTGAAGTCTATAGTCGTAGAAACGTAGATTTACCTTCTAGCATACTTTTCCTTTACAAAAGATACAGAAAATATATAATTAAATTGAGATTGCAGAAAATGTAACATATCTAGAGACAGTATATACAACAGGGTTGTTCAGGAGCTTGTAGTCTGAAATCAAGAACAAGGTCAAATCCTGGCTCTGGAACTTATTGTTTGAGCAAGTTTCAATTCAGTAATTGCCAGATTTTCCATCTAGAAAACCAGAATAATTATAGTACCTATTTCAGAAGGGTTATATAAATACAAAATATATGTCAGGTATTAGACAGCAAGCTCCTTTAAGGGAGGTCCATTCAGCTTGTAACTTCTTGGACTGAGGTGACATTAGAAGCATAAGCATAAGTAAGCAATGTAAGTTCCCTGAAAAAATATATCACATCCTCCTCCCAAAATTGCTTTTTTAAATATTGGATTAATCCTTTCTCCAATTCCTCAAACTCATCAGCTTTCCCAACTTTCTCATCTTTCTCAAAGATAGCATTAATTTCCCCTGGGTAGATTCAGCCTTTTCCTTCATTCCCATTTGTCCCCAGTTCTCCATCTTCACTTTGTCTCTCCATCCCCTCTGCCTCCTCCTCCGTCGTCACCACCAAAGGTAAATAGATAAATAAAAAATGTGAAAGTATATTTATTGGCCCATTTAATTATGAAGTTTAGGGATATCTCTCTGCAGGAGTAGCTGGATCAAAGAAGACAAAGACTGTCGTCAAGCATGTGCTTGCTCCCTCTCTTAAACCAGCTTTTCCCCAGGTTGACTTTATTTCTCAGGAAGCTCTCCAGAGGTGGTGGCAAAAGGACCTAGAGACTTATACTCTATTAACCTAAGCTGCCCTTCCTATTGCCCTTGCTGATTTTTTTAACTCTAGCCATTTTTTCTTTAATTAATATTTTTGTCAATAATATTTATTTCTTGTCTATATACCTGGACTCTTGTGTAGAGTATGGCCATAAAATAACTGGATTTTTTGGTTTGTCTTTTGTTTTTGCTGTGTTAAGCAAAATTACAGTTTTCTGTTGAAGAAGATCAGCTGTTGAGACTCAAGACATAACACAATGATGACACATTTTTTAAAAGCACATGTGGAACTTGCTGTTGGATTTCCTTTGGAGATTTTTAGTTTAACCAACAAGAGATACAATCTCATCTTTTGTCATCAAAACTTATAGTTAATTCGTTACCCTATGACTCAGGTTGCTTACTCATCTTCACATTATTTCATTCCAAATATGTTTAGCTGTTCCCCCAAATCGTTGATTCTCCAAAATCTATCTTCAATGATCGTTAGTAGGATGCTCTATCAAATGAGGCGATTTTTTTAAAGAGGGCCTTTAAATTTAAGGAGAATATTAGGATAAATGTAGTGCTATCCAAGAGAACTATTATCCAAAGGACAGCATGTAGTTAGATAAACAAAATTGTCATGTTGGGATATAAAATCAGTCATAACTTTTTATATATTCATATTTTGAATATGAGTATATAATACATATGCATGGCCATATTTATATATACATACACATGTGCATGGAAGTGTAAAAGTTAGGAAATATATACTTGATTGTCATATATTTTCATTTTATCAATCTGTCAACTAAAAATAGAGAGGTGCCTTTAGCTGAAGATACCTATTTTCCCTATGCTTTTTGAATATGGCCAAGCATAAGACCCAGTACTTCACCTGTCACATTCGTATTGTGATTCAGGAAAGACTTGTCCTTTCTTGGTCATATCATTTTAGCCCTCAAGGAATTTACTCATCATTCCATTGTTATCTAAACTCCAAAAATACCTAGTGAAGTTTGGCATTCTAATTGAAGGAAGCAAGATTATGGGAGTATTTCTGGACATATCATAACCAAGATTTCTTATAGCCTTACTACAGATTTCCATATTCATCCTGCTGTGAGATTGTACCTTAACCAAAATTCTTTAGCAGAAAAAGCAAATACTGACCACAGACTAAGAATTCAGCTTTTCAAACTTGGTAAACTCTTTATAGGGACCTAATAACCACTCTCATTTTTTGAAATCTTAATAGTAACAAAATATTCTAAGTTTTCAGAATATGAAAATATAAAGAACAAGATCAATTCTACAATGCTCTCAAAAGTTCAACATAAAGTGAAGCATATTTACAGAATGACTTCAGAAAACTTTTTAAAATTTTCTCCATTTTCTGTAGTGTATGTTTACCAATGTTATACATGAACATAGTTAAAAATTAAGTAGCAATAAAAAGCTTATAATAGAAAACAATAGCTTCTTATTGTGCTCTCTACTCCCAGTACAACTCTTTATTTTCATTTTCTATTGTATTTGATTTTTTTTAGTAATTACTTGTAAATTTTAAATAGTATGCTACTACTACTGCTTCTTGCTTATTAATTTTAGTCACTATCCTCTAAACCCCTGTCTTCCCAATAAACCTATTTTAGTGAAATCAGTAGACAGAGTTTTTGTTATTATAATTATGTAAATATTATTTGCTGCAGAGCCAAGTAGAGCTACATGACAACGGAGACACAAGTTACCAAAACCTGTGGAATACAGCAAAAGCATACCTAAGAGGAAAACTAATAGCAATAAACGCTCACATGCAAAAAACAGAAAGCTTAGAGATTGACAACCTAATTAATAGACTCAAGGAATATGAAAAAGAAGAGCAACCCAATCCCAATCCTAGTAGAAAAAAAGAAATAACTAAGATCAAAGCAGAACTAAATGAAATTGAGAACAAAAGAATTATACAGAAGATCAACATAAAGACTATAGTTAATAATATTGTATTGCATGCTGCAAATTTGCTATTAGAGTTTAGGTGCTCTTACCACACACACACACACACACACACACACACACACACACACAAAGGTAACTATATATGAAGTGATAGATATATTAATTTGCTTGATTGTAATAATCATTTCACTCTATATCAAAACATCATATTGTACAATTAATACATAATAAAAAATGACAAACTTACAGGAAAAAAAAAAGACTTTCTGAGACTATCTATGCAACTTCTTGCTTTCTAACACATGGCCCCAAGAATTTCAGGTAGATTAATAAGTGTTAGAATATATTTTTGGAAAATTCCACAATCCCCCTTAGGAATTCATCTTAATTCCTAATAAACTTCACAGTTAAATCTTCTACTTTATATCAAGCTTAACTTCCTTGTGCTGACAAAAATCGTTAAGTCTAAATTTACTTGGTTTTTTCCCCTCTGTCATAACGTGGTAAGCATACTGCAAAGTAGGTTTAGACAAACCAAAGTGTAACTTAAATCTAAAGCACCAGAACAATTCCAAATGAGTGAGTATTTCTATGCTTAGTGTCTTACCCAGCTCAGGCTGTTATAACAAAGTGCCACAAACTGGAAAGCTTAAACAACAAACATTTATTTTTCACAATTCTAGAAAATGAAAGTCCAAGACCAGGGCGCTAGTGAGAGCCCCATTGCTGGTTTACAAACAGCCGTCTTGCTCTGTCTTCACATGGCAGAGAGAACTTGCTAGCTCACTGGCCCCTTCTTATTAAAGGCACTAATTCCATTTATGAGAGCTCCACTCTCATGACCTAATTACCTCCCAAAGGTCCCAATTCCAAATGTTATCACATTGGATTACAGTTTCAACACATGGATTTTGGGGGGGACACAACCATTCAGTCCGTTGTACTTTGCAACTGTCGTTATTACTATTATTATTTACTGTCTTGTACACTTTAACAGAACAATTCTAGTTAACTTTTCTTTATTACCCTTATTTTATCAGCTTTGAATCATACCTTTATTTTTATCACTCCATCAGGAATCCTTGTTCATAGGAAGGTTGGGCTGGGAATGTATTAATGTTAGAACTTTTAAAAATTGAAAAATCAAATTCTAAAACTACTGATTATAAAATTCACAAATGTGAACACTCTAAGTCCTGGAACCAAAATAGTGAAGTAGCAACTTTCTCCCTTTTCCAGCCAAATGGCAATTATAGCTCTATAAACCGAAAGCACTGACCCTATACAGTTTTCTCTAACCCATAACTACTTGAACAGCTTCAACAGAGTTGTGGAAACAAATGAGCTTTGCACTCTACCTCATTCATTACATTTATAGTCTAATACTTCTTTCAGAGCACCTAGATATCACTGTGATAGGCATTATGGAAATATTTAGCCATATTTGTCAGGTGTCATGGAAACATTCAAGAAATTACCAATAACTTTGAGGTCAGTGGCAGAAGAAGAAAAAGCACTGTGGCTTTTAATAATAATGTTTTTAAAAGATCACATTACATATACGAAAAATGGAATTGTGTCTGAAAATGCACTCCAGAACTTAAGGGTTTATTGCACAATGTATTGTGTGCAAAAGTACGTAGATATTAAGGTTTATATAAGGAATTGGTCACTTATACTTGACATGTCACGCATAAGTATAATGCATTGTGGGTCAAGGAACAATGCTCGATTAAGATAATGCAGCAGGAAATAAGATAATTTTATTTTTAATAACAGTTTATTGAAACAAGGAGCTTTAGTTGTTTGCATTTGAGATCTATTGCTCCTGATGGGTAAGTTAAGTTAACAAGTATTTCAAAATTTAGTTTTGGGATTGTTTTGTTTTCATTGTCATCATTAAAAAGTGTATAGTGAGAAAAATTTCAGACATTGTGTTGTTCTCCCTGTAGAGATATTCCCTAACCAAGAAAATGAGATGTTGTCTAATAAGATACCTTTTTGAGCATTGGGCACTTAGTTGATAAATATGCACATATGTATGTGTATGTGTGAGTTACATTTGTGTGCATGTATGTGTGCATAAATCAATAGTGTTGTGAAACAGTTGGATACATTTTGGAAATAAAATGTAAATTACAGATTTTTTTCAGAGCTTATGATAACAAAACATATGTGTAGATTTTTTAAACTCAGCTTTGTGAGGTATTTTTGTTGTTGTAGTTGTACCTATTATTGATGGAGGTTTGGGAAAAAATCCAGCTGGATTCTTTTAATTGGAATGTCTCAGCCTTAGATTACTGTCAGACAATATTTAGTAAAGTATACCTTATAAGATTTCTTTTTACCGGCAACTCATCATTTGGTTGAAATAAGTAGTTTATTGTTTTTTGGAATTGCCCCTTGGGCAAATTTATAGCATTTATCTATTAACAGATTCCTGAAAGCAACTCATATCTGTGCTACTCATTCAGTGATAAAATAAAACTCCAAGGCTACCATAGTATCGCAGAGAATTTGTCTCAGACACTGGCATTAAGATGATGTAGATGCAATAATAATAACCATTGTTTATTGAGCAACTAGTACGTGTCAGCCTTTTTGCTAAGCATGTGACATACTTTAATTCTATTCAATCCCTACAGCAATCCTGCAAATTACATATTGTTCCCATGTTTTTGCAGATGAGGAAATTGATCTTCTGAGGGATTTTTGGCATACCAGTAAATTTCAGAGGGAGGATGCTGACCAGGCCTGTTGGATAGTGAAGCCTGTATACTTAACCACTGTACTTTGCAGTTTTCTTTAAATGAGAGGCAAGGACTCACTCTCCACTTTGCCTTTGAAAGCAAGTCTCATATGTTATACATCTTTATGTCTCTGGGGTCAAGCAGAGAGACTGGCCCATAAGAGGTGCTTGTGAGCAAATGATAAAGTGTTTGTGAGTATATGATAAAGCAAGTACACCAATTGCATAAATAACTAAAACTGAGATTTTATTTTCCCTCTTGGCTCAAAGGAATGTGGTTGTGTGTCAGTGTAGAAGAAAGGTGAACCTCCCTGTTCATTTTCCCATATTCTTCTCGCAGGTCACGACGTGTGTGCTTACAATCTTCGTATGTCAGGGTCTATTACCATGATTGTTGAGATCTGAGCAACACTAATCTGGATGAGTTTCAGCTCTTTCATTCCATATATACAATAAAATTGTACAATGTATGTAAGCAGTTGTTTTATTCTTGAGAACCTTTGGAAGCCAATTTAGTAAATTGCAATAAGAATGATATCTGAAATTTTTAATGAATTTAAGACAACTTATAAAGTTAGAATCGAAATTTATATGAATCTCAATATAAATTTGAGAACTGCAATTAAGTGTTAAAGACCTACAAGAACAAAGTGTTAATTGAAGAAATTCTCTGCTTTAAACTCAGTTAAGAAATCCTCCTTCCTTTTTATTGGAAAGAACTTAGGGAATTCTAACTACAGGTTTAAGTCACATAACCAACACATAAATATAATAACATAGTGATGAAAATTAGCACAAGCCCTTTGTTCAAATCTGAAGGAAAAAAGGTATGGCAAAGCAATTTACTGAATACAGTTTTAATTTAGTACGCTACAAACTCAATATCATTATCTTGACATAAGACCTAATGTTCCACCAGAAAGTGATGGAATATATTGTTTTTAATTATTATGATATGTTTACTGAGGGACTCCCCCATGCTAGGTTATTACCAAATTATTTCTAATCCTCAACAACATAGAAAAAATAAATACTGTTAACCTTATTTCCAGAAGAAGAAGCTAGAGCTTAGTGAAATGTTGTTTTCTTTTAGAATCACACAGTCAAAATCAGGATTTGCACTCAGGCCTGTCTAAGGCTTAAGAAAACTCTTAACCTGAGGTGCACAGCCACCTGGGCAAAGACAGTAGTTCTATGTTGGGCAAGGTAGTGATAACAGATCCATGTATGACTTCAGGAGTAAACCTCTTAAAATTGTATATGCAGAATAATATTTCTACTGTATACTTTCTTGAACTTTCATAATAATTTTAACTAGACCCCACAGGGTTCTGGAACTCAAAATATTATAAAAAACCATTGCTTTTCACTTTGCTATAGCCCTGCTTGTGAGACAGATAAAGTAACTCTCTCCATGTCAAACATTGGAAAAGAATTTCAGAATTATCCCATACTTTAGACTGTAATTTTAGGGGAATTCAGGAAGTAGTACTTTCCACACCATGGAAAGTGAGAGGATGGAATGAGGTTTTTATGGGGAGAGCAGAAGAAGAGTCCAGAGAGAACACAGAGTCAGAAGTATATGTAGGCAAAGATTAGAAATCTATATAGCAGCAGGAGCAGTGAGTACTATGTTTGAAATGTAGAGGTCACTCCAAAATTCTTATGTTGGATTTAAACCCCGAAGTGACTGTATTGGAAGATGGGGCCTTTGAGAGGTGATTACAAGGGCTCTACCCTTTTAAGTGAGATTAATGCCCTTATAAAAAGGCTGGAGGTATATAGCTGGGTACGCTTCTTGCTTTTCTGCCTTCTGCCATGTGAGAATACAGCATTCGCCCCTTCTGCCATGTGAGGATGCAGCAACCAGGCACCATCTTGGAAGAAGAGAGCAGCTCTTACCAAGCATCAGATCTGCTGGTGTCTTGATCTGGGACTTTCCAGCTTCCAGAACTGTAAAAAATAAATTTATGCCCTTAAAAATTACCCAGTCTCATCTATTTTGTTATAGCAGCAGGAGAAAACTAAGACAGAAATTATTACTGACAGTTGGATGTTGTTACAACAAATACACCAAAATTGGAAGCAGTTCTGAAACTGGGTGATGGGTAAAGGCTGAACCATGAAGGGCTATTCTGGTGTAGGCTGAGAAGAAGAGGAGAGCCATTGGGAATGTTTTAATTTTCTTAGAGATTACTTAAGTGTTTGTGATCAGAATATTGGTAGAAATATGGATGGTAATGGCAATTCTGGTGAAGTCTTTGATGAAAATGGGGAACAAGGTATTGAAAACTGGAGGAAAAGCTATCCTTGTTATAAAACAGGAAAGAATTTGGCTAAATCATGTCCAGGTTCTAATGCTTTGCAGAAATCAAAATTTAAGAGTGATGAACTAGGGTATTTGGTAGAAGAAATCTCTAAGCAAATAGTTGAAGGTATAACATGGCTTTTCTTGACTGGCCATAGTAAAATATGAGAAGAGAAACAAAATAAAGGTAGACTTTATAATCAAAAGAGAGCTCAGAAATCTGGAAAATTCTCAGCTTGGTCATGTTTTAAAGAAAGAAAAGACATGTTCAGGAGAGAACACCAAGGGTGTGGTCAAGAGAATATTTGATAAGGAAATTAGAATGGGTAGAAGGAAGCCAGATGGGGTTCATCAGGACAATGGGAGAATGATCCCAAAGGCATTTTGTAGACTTTTGAGTCTCCTACTCCCATCACAGGCACAGAATCTTGGGGGCAGAATGTTTTAAAGGGAGTGCTCACTTGCTCACTCTCACCTCAAGTCTCTACTCCCTGACTTCCATTTTTATTTATTTATTTATTTATTTATTTTTTGAGAAAGATTCTTACTCTTTGGCCCAGGCTGGAGTGCAGTGGCACCATCATAGCTCACTGCAGCCTTCAATTCTTGGGCTCAAATGATCCTCAATTCTCCTGTCTTCACCTCCTGAGTAGTTAGGACTACAGGCATATACCATCATGCCCATCTAGTTTTTTTTAATTTTTTTGTAGAGATGGGGTCTCACTATGTTGCTCAGGTTGGTCTAGAATTTCTGGCCCCAAGCTAATACTGCCTCGATCTCCCAAAGTGCTGGAATTTACAGGCATGAGCCACCGCACCTGTCCTCTGCTCCCTGCATTCTGGTGCAAACTTCTTTGGCCACCGTCTGCCAGCTGTGGCTCAAGAAGGCCCAGATTCAGCTTAGGCCACCCCTTCAGAAGGCACAAGTGGCAAATCTAGGTGACATGCTTGAGGTGCCAACTCTACATGTGCACAGAGTGCAAGAGCTGTGCAGGCATGACTACCTCCACCTAGATTTCAAAGGAACCCTAAGGAGGCTTGGGGCCTGGGCAGAGATTTCCCATAGGAGCAGGCCCCCCACAGAGAGCTCCAACTAGGGTAATGCCTAATGGAGCCATGGGAGTGAGGCCACCACCAACAGTCCCTGCTAGGACAATGTCCAGCAGAACGAGATCCCCAGTAGAGCAAAGCTTAGTGGAACCATGGGGGCAGGGCTTTCCTTGAGACCCCAGATCTGTAGAGCTACCAACATGCAATGCCAGCTTGAGAGAGCTGCAGGTACCTAACTCCAACCCCTGACAGATGCTGTGTGGGCTGTCCACAACAAAGCATTGGAAGGTGGGGCTGCTCAGAGCCTTGGGGGCCCAACCTCACCCTAGTGTGTCCAACAGGTAAGACATGAAGTCAAAGAAAATTATTCTCAAGCCTTTAGATTTAATGTTTGCCCTGTTGGGTTTTAAATTTGGTCAGGACCTGTTGTCCCTTTCTTCTTTCCTAGTTCTCCCTTTTGTAATGGAAATGCCTGTGCTATGCCTGTCTCATAATTGTATTTTGGAAGCATATAACTTGTTTAATTTCACAGGCTCACAGTTGGAGAGGAATTTACCTAAGGATGAATCATACCTTGATTCTCATCTATATCTGATTTAGATGATATTTAGAGGAGACTTTGAGCATAGATTTCAAAGTTGATGCTGGAAAAAGTTAGGACTTTCAGGGATATTGGAATAAAATACATGTATTTTGGATGTAGGAAGGACATACATTTTGAAGGACCAGGGTGGAATGCAATGGTATGAATGTATTCATCCCTCCAAAATTCATTTGTTGGAACTTAAATCCCAAAGTGATGGTACTGAAAGGTGGGGTCTTTGGGAGGTGATTAGATTATAAGGGTTCCATTCTAGTGAATGGGATTAGTGCTTTTACAAAGGGACAGAGAAAACTAGCTAGGTTTTTTGCCTTTCCACCTTGCACCATATGTGCACACGGCATTTGCCCCTTTTCCATGTAAAAACATAGCTACAAGGTGCCATCTTGGTAGCAGAGAACAGCCTTCACCAGATACTGAATGTGTTGGCACCTTGATCTTGGACTTCCAAGCCTCCAGAACTGTAAGGAACAACCTTCTGTTCTTATAAACTACCCAGCCTCAGGTATTTTTTTATAGCAGCAGGAATGGACTAAAACAATGAGGGAATCCTTAAAGACAAACTTTAGAATAGAAGCAAAATCATCAGTAGCATAGTGTTGATAAAGGCACAAAAACAAATCATACACAGATGGTTCATGACTTATGATGGTCCATTTAGGATTTTTCAACTTTACAATGGTTTTATCCAGGTCTTAAATGCATTTTTGATTCATCAGAATTTTGACTTATAATGGGTTTATCTGGACGTAGTCTCATCAATAAGTTGAGGAACATCTGCAATGAAAAAAGAGTGCTAGAGAATCAAGAGTCTTGTTTGTAAGAATTTCCAGAAGGTTGGCAAAACCTTAATAGAAATATCAAGGCGCTGCAACCCATTCACAATTATATAAGTTGCAAGATGTTAATGGATATAGACCTGAGGTACCAATTTGGCATCTTCTGATTAGTACGAGAGGACAATAAGGATTGGCCATTAAAGTTAAACTGATACTTCTATGGTTTGTGTGTACCCAATAATAGTGCATGTGCATCCTTGCTTAGTAAATGTATTGACCTAAGTAGAGTCAGTACAAGTACTAAGGCAATAAGATATTAATAAACTCTTATTAAGGTAATGATTCATAATTAACACATTTTTACAAATATTACCTCATTGGATTCTCACAGCAAACCCTGAATGTCAGCCCTCATCTTACTGTATTGTCTTCTCACCCCAATAAATATCATTGTCTTCCAAATCCTGTGTCCCAGTAATAACCTTACCTCCCTTCAAGGATAGGTATTCTGCACCAATTTTCAGATCAATCTTAATTTGAAGTAGAAAATTCTTTTATTGCTCCTGTTTCTTTGCATAGTGGCCTTACCATTAAATCAATAATAAAATGCCCTGGGACAATATTTGAGGCTTCTGCAATAGTCCCTTAGGCACCTATCCTAAGGTGCATCATTTGAATAAAAGGGTCTTATGCTCAAGTCCATTGCAAATGCACTATTTCATATAACCCAACTTTTGTATGGGTATCTGGTACAGAAAGAGTTATTGCAAGAGTATATCTAGACCCCTGAATGACAACACTTTGCCCTTGTGAGCCCCCATCTCAGTTATAGGAACCCTGCCTCTACCCTAAACCAGTGTTTCAAATCTTCCTTAATTATTGTGGCTTTCTCATGGCTAGCTGCCTACCTATCTGGCCTCATTGTTGTGTTTCTACTGAAACTCACTTCAACAACACTCTGTTACTGACTATTTGATGGACGAAGTCCAGTAGCTGTGTTAACCTGGGGGCATCACAATTTGGCCCACCAGTCTGGACCTCCAGCGGCCCCCTGTATCTAGATCAGTTTGTTTAGTACTGAGGCTGCCTTTGGAGCCAAAATCAAGAAAATGGGAAGGTGAATCAGGATGGTTTGCTGAACTGGAGTTGAGCTGAAATAAAAATGAGGAAAGGTTTAAAATAAATATTTGGAAATTTATTTTGCTACATATTGCTTATTGATATTGTTGACATAATTAATTTGCTTATTGAACCTTCTTTTTAATGAGTCATAATAGGAAACTTGGTCATTGTCAATGTCTAAGTTAATGCTAACTTTGAGTACAGAACAAGTCATTATTTTTATTTACATATTTTTTGGACAAATACCTTATTCACAAAATACTTAATAGTAACAAAAATATAATTTTCAAATTAAAAATATATAGGCACGGTTTTTCCCTTCACTAGTGGGCATTCCTGTGGCCATCTTCTGAAGGAAGACATTTCTGTCTGTGCCAGAGCCAAGGTGTCAGCCATCTCCAGGTCAGGTAGAGGAAGCAGGAAAAAGCCACCATTTCCTGACAACATCCACTACAGGAACACAGGAATGTGTAACCCCACTAGGTAAGGATTTACATAATAATTGACAAAGAATATTATAAACTAGTGCTTCAACTAAGGCTGTAACCAAAAGTGAGTTATTGTCTACCTAATTAGTTAGGCTCAGTGGTTTTTAACACTTGCGCCAAATTATCGTATATATTATTCAGCTAAGAATTAAAGTGGTCTATAAATCAATCTCTAAAACTTTTCACTGATTTGGTAGCTTCTTCTAATCTGAACTGAGAAGTTTCTGTTCAGTGGTTTTGGTGTGCTGGACTTATAGGCTAATGCCATGTTAGGATTTACTGTGTTTTTTTTTCCACTTTTAACTTAGAAAGAAAAGCATGAATTTTTTTCTATTAATCATCAGGAACACTGGTTTAAGTCTCTAAAAGTATATTTTTGGAGGCAATTTTTTGAGTTGTACTTACAATTGAATTTATTTCCATTTACTTTCCTTACCTGAGGTGAAATAAAATTGTTATTCCCATGTGGAATATGTCAAGTTTTTAATAATTCCCATGAAAAGGAACTTTCTAAGATTATCTTTTTATCAATAGTTAAATTATGTTATGTTTTTAATTGGACTCCAAGTCACAGCCTCTAGCTTCCCAGAATTGTAATGGCGTTGAATTAATTTAAAGGGACTCAGAGGAACCAGATATGGAAGGCTGTCACCATTATAATTTAGTTTTATGATTAGATCATGGAAAACATTGTAGAATTCTGAAGAGAGTTTTAACCCTTCTATTTTGAAAAAGCTTTCATTCAGTTTGTCTGTCTCAAAAGATATGTGTCTTTGGAGAGATTTTTAATCCTGTAGAAAATGTGATAAAATAAATGTCATAATGAAAATAACACAGATTACTACATTACAGACACATGCAATTTATGATCTACAAATTAAAGTAACCACAAACATACACTCGCCTGCATACACACACACACATACACACGCACACATACATACATCATGCTACATTCTGAGTATCAATTGTAATACAATGATATCTGAGAACTTTTCTATATGCTTTGCATAAGTAACACAAATATTTTGGAGTAGGTAAAAGACTTTAAATATTGTAATCATTTTACACACTTTAAACAATGTATTAGTGGTACACAAGTCTTGTGTTTTTATATGGGGATTTTTCAATATTCTTTTTTCCAAGAATTCTTCAGAGAACAACGAAAATATTTGTGAACATGTAACTGCTGAAAAGGCAAAAATTGTATTGACAAGAAGTTCTTTTCAGGTCTCAAACAAAAGCGAGTACCTTGGTCTATCAAAGTACTCCGCAGGCACACACAAATAGAAATGACTGTGTTTAAAAATACCTGCAAAAACCTAGAAAATGGATATATGTGATCTCTCTGGAATAGTTCTAACCACTCCATGTGAATATTCAATTGTCTCAAAACAAAAAGTTTTAAAAATTGTGTTACACAATGGTAATACCTTTTCTGCTACCTACGTATCACTCAACACAAAGACATGTGCTGAAATATTTAAAATACGTATGTACTTGACGGTGAAAGAGATACTTCCCTAATTTTGTGATTATGTCGGTATTTTGGGGATAATTGAGTCAAAGCAATTCAGTATTAATTTTTAATTGTAGTAGGTAGAGGGAGTTCTATGTGAGGCTGTTTTACTACATTTGTTAAATTAATTCACGATGTTTTTTTTTGTTTTTTTTTTTTTTTTTTTTGTAAAGTGTAAGAAAACGGAGGGGAAAAAGCCTTTCTTTAAATACATCAGTCGCAAGAGCCGGGTAAAGGAGAATGCAGCTCTCTTATTTGATGGGATGAGAAAGCTAATAATGTATGACAGTAAAAAGGCAGAGGCTTTTAACGCTTTTTTTAACCTTACAAAAAAGGTCAACTCTGATCTGGAAATGAGAACAGCCAACACATGGGAAAGAAGGGCAAAAAGCCAAGCGGAAAACGAGAAGGAGCTGGTGACAAACACACTCAGGATGGCAGGTTCCCGTCCCCAGCACCCGCACCCCGAGATTCTAAAACCACGGTCCAGTCGGCTCTCGATTGTTTTTGTTTTTGTTTTTATCCCGCAGAGTGTGGGGAGGGACACATAGAAGGCCGGCAAATTCACCAAGACCAGAAAAGAGAGTGCTATATCTTGATTTAAACAGAAAGGAAAAGAAGAAAATTCTGTAACCAGCTTGCTAGTTTCATTTTTGCTAAAGAAAATACTGGTTTGACATTTCTGCTTCTAACTCAATGGTTAACATACTTAATATGTAAAAGCATAAGACAGTGTTTATTCAATGTCTACTCTGCGCCCAGCACTGAGTTAGAGCCCTCATTTTATAAATGTGACATTTAAGAGGAAAAGAAACTTGCCTAAGATAAACTAGTCAACAAATGCTAAACTGGATTTGAATCCAGACTTGCTAATTCCAAAACTCTCATTCTTTCCACCGTAGAAACCAGCCCTGATGACTCTTACTTTTGGTAGGGCCTTAATCCAATGAAAATGATGCCAAATTCACTTAAAATTTAAAAACTAAGTTTACGTTTCTTTTATTCCAAAGTCGATAGCTAGGTTAAAAATATATTCTTTCATATGATAAGAGCATCTAAAAAGACATCTAAATGAATCACTGTTGTATTGGAAAAAATGTGATAGAGGCTGTGTTGGCTTGTAGTTCAAGATGAGGGTAGGACTCCTGCCCCTGCCAGTAACTAGCTGGTAACTGTGGACAAATTACGTAACCTTTCTGAGCTTCAGTTTTGTGGTATGTTAAATAGGAATAATACTTGTTTTCACTTGATAGGACTGTTAGGAAGACTAACTGAGGATATTAGTGTATGTAAAGTACTTTGTACAATGTCTAACAAGAAATGTGTTTAATAAATAATCTATGTGATTATTTGTGCCATTATTAATATTAATTAATAACATAATGTTGAACAAATAGATATTATCTTCACTAACAGGTTGATTGATATAAAAACACCCTCATATGCAGCTTTGTAAAATGCTGCTGTGAGATGTGCTTGGGTTTTTTTTTTTTTTTAGCTAAGTACATTATTTAACTACAAGTACCTGACCCTGTATTATATATTTAGATAATAAGTTGATAGGAAAAATTCAATAGCTTTTAATGTGCATGACTTTCCAGCTATCGCACAATTATTTGCTCCTGGAAATTTACTTCTTATTGCAAATAAGACTTCTCTTACATACCGTAAGCCCACAACCTCATCGTGTCCTCTTCCTGCCTCCCATCCAACTCATGTTTGCTGCACTTCCTGTATTCCCTATCTTTGAGAATGCCAACAAGAGCCAAAACACTGGAAAATATCCAAGACACTTCCTTTTTCTTCCTGCTGATATTTAACACTCCCACTTGTACATCCACTTTAGACCTTTGTTGCTACTCATGTAGACAACTACTCTCCATGCCAAACCCACCCAGTCCAATCTCAGCAGGGTTTCAGGAGGGCTTATTCTAAAAGGCAAATGCAATTATGCCACACCTTAGTTTAGGTCCTCCCATAGCTCTGTTGTTTTGAAGCTAAAACCCAAATACCATAGCATAATGCAAAAAAACCCTTCATGATTGTATTCCTGGTTATGCCTTTGGAACTCATATTCTGCCACAGAATGATCTATGATTTTTAATGCTCTCTTTGCTGTCTCCTTGAGCCAGATTTGTCTACCTTAATTGTCCAATTATTGCTAATCCTTCAAAATTCAAGCTCAAATATTGCCTCTTCCAACAAGACTTTCTCAATCTTTCACCCTAACTATGGGTTAGGTACATAACCTGAACACCTCCATTTATTCTTCTAATTGTGTCTACACATGTGACTGATGCTTTATACTTTTATATATGGCAACAATTTAAAGTTCTATCAAAGTATACAAATCTCCTGCTTAAAACCCTCCAGTGATTTACTTTTCCAAATAGAACAAAGCCAGAATCCTTATGTGGCCTCCAAGGCCCTACATGGAGTAGCCCCTGTCTAGTCCTCTGACCCTCTCTCATACCCTTGGATCACTGTGCTTCAACCCACTGTTCACAAACACGTCTGATAAATGCTCCCAGCTAAACCCTACAGCAAAGCCTTCACATTTGCTATCCTCACTGCCTTGAAAATTTCCACTCGAATATTTGCATGGTTGATGCTCTCTCATCATTCACATCCAGTGTGAAAGGGAGCCTTTCAGAAAGCCTCTTTGACCAGCTCCCCAGTGTTGCTTGCCATTCCCACTCACTCTGTTTTTCATGGCACTTATCACTATCTAGTCATATTGTCGATTTATGTTTTCCTGTTTGTTTATTATTGATCTCCCCTCTAGAACACAAGCTCTGTGTCTGTCTTGTTCACTACTGTATTCTAGTGCCCAGAAAAGCATTTGGAATATAGAGTTCATCCAATTCACTGTTTTACCCCAAGAAGTTAAATAATTTCTTATTGTCATTCCTATGTCAAACCTATTTGTTATTTATTGCTATGACACGTGTCCACTATAGCTAGTAAAGAATTGCAAATGATGAAAACCTGGATTGAATACAAAAATTTAGGCAATAAGATTAAACAATTTACCAAATTAAGATGATTGAATTTTAAGATCAAAGGCTGAATTCAAAGATGTAGATATGAGCAGCAGAATCCTAGGTATTCCCTCAAATTTGTTCTTCCCTTCCTAGTATGTGAACAGTTGTAGCTAAAAATCATCTTCTTAGCCAAGGATTATATTTCTCATCCTCTCCTGCAGCGAGGCATGGTTATATCATTTACTTCTAGACAATGGAAAGTAAATAGAGGAGCATATTTTACCTCCAAATCACAGCTTATAAAAAGTAGGCCAGGCCGGGCACGCAGCTTATGCCTATAATCTTAGCACTTTGGGAGGCCAAGGCAGGAGAAATGCGTGAGGCCAGGAGTTCAAGACAATCCTGAGCAAGATCGAGATCCTATCTCTACAAAAAATAGAAAAATTAGCCAGACCTGGTGCCCAAGCCTGGAATCTCAGCTACTTGAGAGGCTGAGGCAGGAGGATTACTTGAGTGAGCTATGATGACACCAATGTACTCTAGCCTGAAAGACAGAGTGACCCCATCTCAAGAAAAACAAAAACAAAAGTATGCTTGTCTCCCACACTCTGTGTCTCTTGCCTCCAGCAGGAATCAGATGATGATGATGGGAACCTATGCTATTGAAGAGGCACAGGAGGAAGGCCAGGCCCCTAATTTACCATAGAGAGATGAGCCCGTGGCCATTCAGTGGCCACTGCCATGCGAAAGATGGTGCATTAGCTCATTGTATTTGAGCCATTTTTCCATTTTGCATCCATTTTTTCCAGCACTTTGTTCAACTTACCCTATATAATACTACATTCAGTGTGGTTAGTTTCACCAGGTTTCCCAATATTTCTTGAAGAATTCTAAATTTTTAATTTTTAGCTTCGGCTTGTGCAGTAAGTGTTTATTATTCTTCTCTTTATATATGACCATTACAGAGGGTCAATTCATAAACTTTTATAAATATTTCCTTAATCAGAAGTCAGAAGGCTTCTGTCAGGTGAAGGGAAGAAAACTATTATAAATAGTGGTAAAAGAGCATTTGCTGAAATCAAGTTGGAAAAGAGTATACAATTAGACGTTTTGTATGTATTCATTTGTAGGTGAAGCATGTCTCTTTCTGCCTAGTAAGTGACCATATCAAATGTCCATAGCAAATAATAAGAGAAATTAATTCATAAATTGTGATTTTATTTCCAGAGTTATGTTATGCTTTTAATACTAAATTATTTTATTGAAAACTTCTATGATGTCACAAGTCTTTCTTTTTTTATTTTCATGAGCCTTAGGTTTTACCTGGATTATTGAATTTACCTTCATGTGATAAGACCTGTTAATATTTTTAGAATAAAAGTGTAGAAAGGAGATGAGACCAGACAAGGAAGAGAAGATGAGACTGGATGAGGAAGAGGAGACTAGACCGGAAGAGAAAGAGAGTGCTAAGTTCTTAATATGCAATACCTCATTCAGACCTCAGGAACCATCCTATAAGATAGGTATTGTTCTTTACCTTATTTACAGATGAGGAAACTGAGATTAGAGAAATTATATAATCTTCCCAAGGTAACATCGTAGCTCATGAAACTGAGACTCAAAACCAGGCCTGACTCTGACTCCAGAGTCTCTGCTCTTAGCCATTATGCAAGTCAGATAGCTTCTTTCTGCCTATATGGTTTTCCCACAGCTTCCTCCCAAGGTGTCCTCAGGCTGTCCCTGAGGCTGAGCCACAGCTGCTGTCCTGGTGGTTTCCAACCCCAGATTTTATTTTTACTGTATATTGGAGAAGGGCGCCATCCTGGGTTGGAGGGCAGAAATTGGGCTTCTTGTGCTGTTCTGTCTCCGGACACAAGAGAGTAAACTCTCAGCAGGCATCTCTTGCACCAGGCCTCACTTGCCCCATTGGTAACATGTGAATAATAATTCTACTTCTGGTGCCTGCTGAAATTACTCTTTTTTGAGGTCGTATATGGAATAAATCTCCATAAAGAATTAGCACTTATTAGACTATGTATAGATCTAGCACCCAACCAAAGTTCCAGGCTTAATTCCCAAAACTTCCCACCAAACTTGGAAAAATTCCAAAGGATCCTTACTTTCCTGCCTTTGTTCATGGCTTTCCACGTATCTGAAAGGCCTCCTCATCTTCATCTACCATAATCCTACCTATCCAAAAGGTCTAGTTCATAGGCTTCCTCCTAGAAGGTGTTTGTGGACAGCTGTCCTTGAAGTGATCCATTTCTTCTACCTAATCTTTGGCTCTAAGCACATAAGACAGGCATCACTCCTAGCCTTACCATATAATTACTGATGTATAGGACATCTCCTCTATGGAGGACATGTGTTGGTTTTTGCTTGCCTAATATCTTCTCCCCCTTTTAGTAACAACAACTTGATTTTCCTCTGGTGAACAGCCTTCCCTCACTTTTAATCCATATGATTTGGATGGGGTCAACCCCAATTCCAAATCCAGAGGTAGGCATGTGATGTAGGCCTATTCAGAGTTACTATAATGGGTTCAGTGAAGGGCAGGTGACCCAATTAAAAGCATTGAGAATTACTCCTAGGACTTTTGCTAGGACCATTGGCATAAAAAGCTCTATTTTTTCTGCGATTAAATGTAAACATGGAGCTATGAGGGGCTTTCACATGGAAAAAAATCCTGAAGATGAAGCCACCCAAGAGCAGGTTATAGAAAGAGACCTAATCTGGAGAACAACATTATTGGAAACCCTTGGATCTTAGATTCAGCTATTCCTGAAACTATTAATAGAAGTAACCTGCCTAGGACAAATAAATTCTGTCCCCTGCCCAGAATTTTCCTTTTAAGCTAGTTTGTATTGGGTTTCTATAATGTAGAATTGAAAGATAGGAACACATCCTCATTTGTTTATGAACTTTAAGGGTCCAAAGGCCTGATCTTTTTAATTTTGCATCTCCTCGCATGGTACCTGGTAAGACAGAGGATCCTCGAGGTGTGATGATTGATCCTTTCAATATCTCTTTCCCTGAGCACCTACAATGGGCTGAGCTAAGCACTGGAACCACAAGGAATAATTAGACATAGTCCTTGCCCTCGAGGAGTTCTGAGTTTCGTACAATGAGAAGGTATGAAAGTGAACACTTTATAATATAATTTGGGCTATAATAGAAATCTGAGCAAATTTTTATGGTATTCCAGAGAGTTGGAAGTTTGGGGAGATGGGATGTGGGAAGATTCCTTAGAAAAGGTGACATCTGAGTCAAGCTCTTAAAGAACAAATAGAAGTTTCTAGGCAGAGAAGTGGGCATGGGGAAAAGAGGTATCCTAGGGATGAGGTATTCCAGGTGGAGAGATCAAAATTATGTATTAATAATTATAAAATTAATAATAATATCACTGTCTCCTGTTGTTCCTATGGCCTCTTCACAAGTTCCTTCCTCTTTCTTTTCCTCTGCCTCATCTATCAGTGGAAACATCATAGTGGTTAAGAGCACAGGCTCTGAGCACTGAAAGATTTTGGTTCTGCCAGACTGGGTGCCTCATGCCTATAATCCCAGTGACTTGGGAGGGGCCAAGGCAGGAGGATCACTTGAGCCCAGGAGTTTAAAACCAGCCTGAGCAACATGGTGAGACCCCATCTCTACAAAAATAGAAAACTTAGCCAGGCGTGGTGATGCATGCCTGTAGTCTCAGCTACTCAGGAGGCTGAGGCAGAAGAATTTCTCAAGCCTAGGAGTTAGAGGATACAATAAACTGTGATGATGCCACTGCATTCTAGCCTGGGCAACAGAGCAAGACTTTGTCTCAAACAAACAAGCAAACAAAAAGTTTTGCTTCTGCCACTTACTACACATATGACCTTGAGCAAAATCACTTACATTTTACAAATAAAGACAATAGTGTTTTTGCCTTATAAGACTGTCAAGAGCATTAAACAAAATTACAAATATAAAGAGTATGCCTGGCACAAGGTAATTCTCAAGGAATGTTGGCTGCTATTATTTTTATTGTCATAATCAAGAACCTTTAAACACTAAGGAGTTAAAAACCAAACTCAAACTGGCATAAACAGTAAGGAGATTCTTCATTGCACATAATGGGGAGTCTCAAAGTGCAGCAGGCTCCAGGCATGGAATAATCAAGGTTCTGACTCCTTTTCTCTGCAGTGCTCCCAGCTCTGCTTTCTTCTTTGTATTGGCTCCGTCTCCAGGCTTCCCTCATTGTCCAGAGATGGCTGTGTCTCCAAGTCCTGTACAATTGTGACAACATTCTTCCTTCTTCACATCCATCATGGACAGAGGAAAAACCCTCCTCCCCCAAACAGAAATATAAATTTGCTTAGGCCAGCTTAGCTTATGTGCCTACCCCTGGACCAATGACAGTAACCAGGACAATTTTTTGTGCTGATTGGCTTAAATCTGGCTTCTTAAACCAGTCACTGGTAGGTAAGGTTGGGTGGCCACTATTGGCTTAGACTAATTGTGATCCACCCCTACAGTTAGAGATGGGTTCCAGCTTTCTCTTGATCATGTGGCTGCATTATGGCAAGGAAAGAAGGGTTCTGTTACAGAGAAGAAAGGAATAACTGGATGTTGGATGGACAACCAACAGCATAGCATCTTCTGCGATGATTACTGTTCCATTTTTGCATGCTAAATGCAAAAGGCCTTAGCTCAAATGGTTCCTTATCAGTGAGGTTTTCCTTGACTATACAAGTCAGTTAGTCAGTAAGTCAGTGAGTCAGTCTCTCTCCACTCACAGAGACACCCCTGTTTTGTTTTATAATAAAAAGCTGTCACAAAAAAAAAAAGAATGTTTTCCCTAACAGTCAGCTAAAAGTTGTCCTTCTTAAAATATCTTTAACAGTGCTCTCTAGAATGGCACACAATAGACAACCAACATTTTGAAGACCATTATTGTATCTCTGTGTCTTCTAGGCAAGAAAAAAATCATGGTAGTTACTTTTTGTGTGCTCTAGCTCATCAGTGACCCTCTGATCATAGCCCTCTTCTACAGTTGTGATTGGGACAAGCCACAGGTAGGTAAGATTATACTTCTCCCTCCTCTAGGTCATCTATTACGTGGCCAAGTTCACTTTGTTAATTATACAGCTGACACATATGCTACTTATAAGTCAAATCATGCCATCCTTATACAACTGAGGTGTTGAACCCAAATGTGGAATTTATACTTGGCATGACAAACTCAACTACCTGAAATAAGTGGCTATTTCCAAGATATTAATGTTTCTCTACTGTTAGCAGTATAATTAATTTTTCAAATATAATGAAAAACAAATGTGTGAACTGGCATTTAATAATAAAAACCATGGAACCATTTTTTTAAAAAGTGTAGAAAAAGGAAAAATTAAATGAATCTGCTGAAGTCTATTTTTTTTAAAGTACAGCTAATCTGATATTTTCAGATAATGTGTGTGCATAATTTTAATACTTCTTTGATTTAGTTATATCAAAATCTCTGCCATCAGCAATTAAAATCCACAAATATTATCTCTGTCTTCTAATATTAGCTCTTTGTTATGAAAATAATTGATATTCCAATCTTTGGTCCTTTCTTTGGTTTGGGGTGGGTAGAAAAAAGGGGAGTTTAGAGAAAGGAGTTTTGAGATGGGCTAAACTCTGTGTTCGATGGGACGTAATGGGTTATGACGCACATCACCACACCACTTCGAATCCTCTTCCCTTGAGTAGCTTCACATCTCTGAATCACCACTCTCTCTCCCTTTCCCATGATTCCACCAAAAAATTCTCCTTAAGTAGTTGGGGAGTGGAATTAGGGGTCTCAATAGGGGAAAGGAATTCCTCAAAAACTGATTCATGTGATTAACTGTACACCTCGGTAAATTCACCGAAAATCATTTAATTGTACACTTAAAATGGAGTGTTGGTTGTACGTAGATACAGTTGGAGCACTATG
>CAUYMX010072109.1:0-20936 GCA_963573855.1 Lepilemur septentrionalis | reverse complement strand
TTTTTTTTTGTGACAGAGTCTCACTTTGTTACTCAGGCTAGAGTGAGTGCCATGGCATCAGACTAGCTCACAGCAATCTCAAACTCCTGGGCTCAAGCAATCCTCCTACCTCAGCCTCCCGAGTAGCTGGGACTACAGGTGTGGGCCACCACACCCGGCTAATTTTTTGTTTCTATTTTCAATTGACTGGTTAATTTTTTCTATATTTTTCAGTAGAGACAGGGTCTTGCTCTTGCTCAGGCTTGTCTCAAACTCCTGAGCTCAAGCAATCCACCTGCCTCAGCCTCCCAGAGTGCTAGGATTATAGGTGTGAGCCACTGTGCCCAGCCTCTTAAATAATTTTTCATCACAACCTTGTTTCCCTTTACATAAAGGATACAGAATTTACTGTGGAAATGCACATTTTGGCTCTGTGCTTTCAGAAACACTTTAGCCAAAAGCCTAAGGCAGCTATAGCACAGCATTACAGAGAGGCAGTAGAGTGTAGTGAAGCCTGTGGATCTTAGAAAGATTATTTAACCTGCACGATTCTCAGCTTCATAACTGTAAAATGAGAATCATCATAACCACCTTACACAACATCTGTTTTATTACTTTCATTTCATATAAATGAATTTCTGCCTTTTAGCTGGACATGTACTGCCCATAATAAAACCTCTATTTCCCAGTAGATCTGGCCATGCAAACAGACTGTGAGCAGAAGTGATCTGTGCGAGGGGAGGGACTGTGGACAGGGTGGAGGGCCATCTTGGACCATGTGGCTCAGAGAAATACCCTTGGAAAGGCTGAGCAACAAGGTAGACAAAACCTGGGCCCCTGGAATGGAAGCTATGGCACTACTCCTGATCACCTACCTCTGGACCCTTACATCAGAGAGAAATTATCTTATGTAAGTCAGTATTTTGACTCTCCACTACATGAAGCTGGACCTTTAACCTAAACTGCACTGCCTTTCAAGGTTGTTATGAGGAATATTTAAGAAAAAAAATTAAAGCAGATATACAAAACAGACCCTGTCAATACCAATATCTTATCTTTCTAACTTTATTACTCATTTTTGTATTTATCACAGAGTAAGGCACAGACTTAGACACAACAAAGGTATTTAATAAATAGTTATGATGAATTGAACTGAATTTAATAGACTGAGATAGGAGAGATTACAGTCTTCACACACATTTACACACTTGGCAAAATGTGTATCATGGTTTCTCTTTATAAAGAGGGAGGCTGACATTTATTCATGCTCCTCAATTGGATGATCCCCACTGTTAAACAGCCTGAAATTCTTTTGCAAGAGTTTGAAGTTGGCTTCTGTTGCCTTCTGAGAGCCTGGGAATTCTATCCGGCCTACTGTTCCTACTGAGCTTCCATGTGGGGTATTAGCAGACAACCAGAAAGGCAGACTCGGTAGTCGCCGTGGGCTCCTGGGGAGGATGTGTTGCGGTTAACAGCAGCCCCAGCCACTGTCTGTCATAAATCATATGAACTCTCCCAGGGGCCTATCCTTCTAAGCATGAATCTGTAGACCACTCTCCTAGAATTTCCCACCTCTCCAAAAGGAAAATGACCCTATTATAGGTTCCTGAATAGCTGCTATAATAAATGAAAGAGAGATACAGTATTTGCTGAGACCCTTCACTCAGTGGGAAGGTTAGATTCTCTGAAAGATTCCAGCATATGAGGAGATTACAGATGATAACTACCATTGCATAGCTCCAGCTTCAGGACGGAGACTGCTACCTGGGTTTCTTCATACTTCTTTATGTTTGAGAAACAAAGAAAAGAAGACACCTCTGCTTCCACATTGCAATAACACACCACCCAAACCTCCTAAGAATTGGGGCACTTTATCATTCTTAATTTCCCCTGTTAACTGGTCAGAATTCAAAATATGGGATCAAGTTTTTTTGTGTGTCAGGTTACATGGGAGAGAAATAAGACAAAGCAATTTTATGTGTCAATAAAGAGAATGTCTGCCATATGTGTATAACTTCATCGTTTAACTTTTGGGAAGTAGACTTATGGCCTTCCCAATCTGCTTAGCACTAGGGTGTTACAAAGAAAACAGTGAAAATCATATTGACAAAGATCCAGTGGAAAATGAACAATGAGGGATTTTATGCTGATGTATAGTGTTGAAAAAAAAAAGAACACAAGCAAACAAGAAAATTGCCCTAACAAACGTAGCTGATTCATTTTGACCGCAAAGAATCATTTTGTCCTTATATTTCTGCCTTCTTATGGTGCCCCCAAAACCGTTACATTTGTGTTTTTAGTTGGAGAGGCTCCTAACTAACTTCTAAAACCCTTTTTCTGGCTGGAGTCCATCTTTTGAAGGAAAATAAGCAAAGGGAAACCCTAGCTGACAGAATCTGGTTTGGCAAGTCATTTCAGCACTGAGCAGAAATTACCAATTCGGGAGCGGGGAGATGTGGGAAGTGAGGCTCTTCAAAATAAGATAGCTCAGCTCCAGTGGTTCCTGGGGAGGGAAAGTTGGGAAACCATCTAGTTTCATAAAAATTGCCTCTGCGTATTGAAGAATGAATCAGTCTCTAATTTATTTTTTATTGAGCTATTATTTTGTGCCAGGCATTACATTAAAGTCTCTTGTATACATTCTCTTATTGCAATATCACAATCTTGTGGCATGGATATCATTATTCCCATTTTAATGATGAGAAAATGAGGTCTGGGGGAATTAAGTACATACCCCAGGTCACCTTGGGGCAAAATAATGACAGAGTCAGGAGTAAGTCAGTCTCACTTAAGATTCTTAAGTAAGTCTCCTGAGTTCAAAGCTGCTGCTCTTAACCCCTGAGCCCACTATACCCCTCTTCTAAACAGTGACCTAGAAAACATTTCTATTCAATTTGCATTTTAATAGCCCGAAAGCAATCTTACCTTTAGTAAAATACAATCCATATTACATTGTTACTCTATGCTACAAGATTGAGATTGCCTGGATGACAGGACCTGCATTTTTACCTATCTTAATCCCTAACACCTCCTGTGTTGCCTGGCACATAGCAGAGTCCTAAGAGCATGTCAGAATGAATACTGTGTTCATGATCTCTGGTGTCATTTACTAATGTTAAAAAATTTCAGCAATACCATTAGTACTTCATGCACTCATGTGAATACAAAAAAAATCGTGATTTATTAAGTGTCAACAGCATCACAGGGAATGGGCTCAGTCTGAGGATATACCTCATCTTGTGGAACTTATATTCCCGGCGAGTGGGGTAGAGTGGTAAGGAGACAGCTAACAAACAAATAAACTGAACAACAGTTTTAGCTATCAACAAGTATGAGAAGAAAATCATAGGTGACTTGGTATATCAGTTTCCTCTTGCTGCTATAATAAATTATCATGAACTTAGCAGCTTTTATTATCTTTCTGTTCTGGGTGTTCAAGATTCCAAATTGATCTTACTAGGCTAAAATGCAGGTGTAGGCAGGGCTGTGTTCCTTCTGGAGACTCTAGGGCACAGGAGGATGAGGTCTCCAGGACTTTGGCTGAACTAGCTCTTCCTCTCTTGTTTGCAATTCTTGAGCAGTTTGCTCCCAAGAATATAACATCCTGAGATAAGGAAGAAATGTCCAGAACAGCCCAGCCTATGGTCTCATTCCTTCTAGACCAGAAAGTTCTGCTAAGCTTGAGCTTATTGATCCAAGTGTTGCCCAAAGTATATAAACCCAGGGCAGAGTGCTGTCCCCAGGGTATATAAACCCAGGGAGGAGTGCTGTTGGAGTCCCTCAGCTCAGTGGGACAAGCAGCACGTGTAGACACGACTCTATCTGCTTTAGGCGGCTTTTCTGAACCTTGAGGGACTGGTTCACCTCAGATCCTAGGCTTCTGTTCATACTTGCTGCCCATGAGTAATAAACTTGCTTTGCCTGACTTGTGCAAGTGTTCTCTCTCACCAGACTCGTGCAATAGGTACAGAACATTTGCAGAGGGGAGACTCTTTTTCCTTGCCTCTTCATCTTCTAGAAGCTGCCTGTGTTCCTTGGTTCTTAGTTTCTTCTTTTAGCTCTAAACCAGCATTATGGCATGTTCAAATCTCTCACTCTGACTCCTACTCACCTGCCTCCACTTATCAGGACCCTTATGATTACACTGGGCTCACCTGGATTATCCAGGGTAAGCTCTCCATCTCAAGATCATTAATTTAATCATACTAATGTCTGCAAAGTCCCTTTGCCATGTAAAATAACAGATTTGGATTTGGACAAAGATATCTTTGGGGAGACATTATTCTGCGTATCACAATTGTTGAGGAGTTCACTCACCAGCTTAGGTGGAGAGAGCAGATGGCAATTTAGAGGTGAATATTATCTTCTGTTTTGGATTTCAATTAGCTGCAAGCCTCCTACTGAGATAGGTCTTTGAAGACCTTTCATGACCTTTTATCTGGTCTGGTGAGAGACATACTAGCGTTTCGATTAATGACAGTGACTGGGAAAAGAATGGATAAAGATAGAAATATTTAAGAATGACAAACAACGGCAGCAATTCCTTGGAAGACTTGTTAACTATTGTTGATTGATATCCTTAAACTTCCCTCACTTCCCTATACACCCTGATTTACATGCAAATAAAGTGTATTCCCCACACCCCTCAAAGTGATATGTGTAATTCTCTTTCCCCTCTTCTTTGCCTAGTAAGTCTCTGGGTGGTAGAACCATTAAGTAGGTATCCAGGATTGAATTCTGGCAGCCAGACTCTACAACCTGCATCTTTAACCACTGTTATGTAGTATTGCTGTTCTATATTTCATGGACCCCTTAAACCACTTCACTTATTTGAGTGATTTCAACTAATAGGTGTGCTCCAAAGATGGTCATTTTAGAGAAGGGGAGAGTTACAAAAAGTTTACATGAGAAAGCAACCCCAGACTCAGCTCTAAAAGAATGAAGAGGTGTAAGTGTAAGGGATGAAAGGGGATTTGCGGGCATTTCAGGTACAGTGTTGTGATGACTCACGGACCTATTGATTCCCGTGAATCAGTTCCACTTCCTGCCACAATAGTGCATGATCAAATGTTTACAAAGCATGATTTTGGTTTGTAAATGCAACTTTCATTGCTAAGCCCTTCATGAGGATTTCAAGGACAGGTGGAATTTATTGGTGAGCACTTTGTTCATCTCTGTATCACTTTATCATCATTTATGATGAGTGCTTTATTATCTTCAACTTTTGTTGAAGAGCACTTTATTCATCAGAATTCCAGGGGGAGTGGGGAGTCCCAGGGCAGGGAAGTTGGCCTAGCTCAGCTGGTCTCGTGGGGAGATGAAATTGCAGGAGAGGATGTGCTGCACTTCTGAGGGTATGCGCACAGCCACAGGATCGCAGGGTGGGGGCACACGTTTTTGGACAGCAGTGGGATGTGAGAAAGGGCGATGGTGGAGGGGTTGGCAATGCCTGGTGAAGGGATTTCCACTGTTCTTCAAATCTGTCCTTAAGTTACTCAATGCTAAACCATGAATGCATTAGGATTCCTTGTGAAAAGCAGCAGAGTGACTCTAGGCAGAAATGAGATGGCTCCTGAAGACGGAGAAACAGAGAAAACAGTATTCTAATGTCAAACATTAGCAGAAATCAGAGGGGAGCTCGGGATTTGCAGAGGCTGGATAATTGGGGGTTCAGAAAAATGTACCTAAGCACCCAAAGTCCAGTGAGGTCCTAAATTATGGTTGCATTGTCCATACTTAGTCAAATTCTGCTTCCTGAACAGTGAGATCCTAGATGACAGTCAAGGACTGCAGAATTCTTGTTTTTCCTAACTTTCCATTTGTAGCAGGAGAAACTCTCTGTTCCTCTCTTTCAAATCTATTGCCTCAATATTGACTCACTCTCTTTACAGAGTCATATGACGCTCAGATGCTGACAGCATCATGTATTATCCACCTTAAAGTGTATTTTAAATTAGAAAAGCAGTAATCATTTTAAAAATTCAAATAGGAAAGAAAGTTCTAGGAAAGAGTTACAGTTGGACTCCTTAGGGCTATATATCCAGTTGTCTACTTCCCACAACCTCCGTTCCTACTGTCCTGCTGCAAGCTTCCTCTCCACTTGCCTAGGTATTAACTAGTCCCCCAGTCTGTTTGCTTATTACTTTTCTAATTAAAAAAAATTTTTTTTTAAAGACAGGGTCTTGCTATGTCACCCAGGCTGGAGTGCAGTGGCACAATCATAGCTCACTGTAAGCTCAGACTCCTGGGCTTGAATAAATTGTTTAGCTTACTTGCAGATTTATTTTTTTCAAAAGAAAAAATTCCAGCCTTCAGGTTGGATGTGGTGGCTCACACCTGTCGTCCCAGCTACTTGGAAGGCTGAGGTGGGAGGATTACTTGAGCCCAGGAGTTTGAAGTTACAGTGGGCTATGATCAGGTCACCTAATCTGGGTGACAGAGTGAAACTCCATCTCTAAAAAAAAAAATTAAGAAAAAATTTTAAAAAATAATAAAAGAATATTCATTTATCAGAAGAAGTTTCATATTTTCTTTTCTTTTTTTCTTTTTTTGGGGGGGAGATGGATTTGAAATTTATCAGAAGTTCCAAAATCTGTCTAAGTATTTAGCTTAAGGAAGTTTGAACTTCTTTCCCTTTTGAATAGGTTGGAAATTATATACAACTAAAGATGAATTATATAATTTCTGATTATAAAAGTAACATGATTATTATAGGAAATGTGGAAAATGTAGAAAATAAAAATAAAATCAACTTGTAACACAAGCACCCAGAGACTGGTAACATTTTGGTATACTTCTTTCCAGACCCATTTAATTTCAGTGATATTTTATGTTCAAGTTTCCTTATCCCCATGACAAGGAATGGAACAAACAAACTGAGGAACTCAGAGCTGACTGTGGTTTCATGCTTCTAGCAAAATACCATCCTCACAGTTCACTAACAGCCACAAGCACTTCCATGGAATTTTTGGGCGCTACTATTTTCCTCTTTCAAGAAAGCATGCTATAATTTGGATATTTAGGTTACCCAAACTTCCACAGAAGGATCTCCCTTCTAAAATGACCTCAGAATTCCCAGAAAATTAAATGTTTGGAATTTGGGAAATTCGAGTTGACTAATATTATGACAAACTCATTAGAATAAAGGCCAGAGTCTGGGGTTCTAGTTTCAGTTCTACAATTTTCTGAGCTTTTTGAGCTACGGGTTTGTTAGGGCTCAGAAACTGATGCCCTAAAACATGGTACGTTGATATGCTGAAGCGGAGAAGCCTCAAGGTCTCTCTGACAAGCCACCTCCACTGCTAGGTAGATAGCAAGGGATTCCAGGTCTCCTAGGGATAAAAGTGGGTGCTGTTGGCAGTTCACTCCTCCAAATGGGTTTTCAGAGAGGCTCATGGGAGATCTGCATGCCCAGGAAGACTTAGGTCATATACTCCCAACTGTCCAATCAAAGTGGTTCCATGGTGACATGTAAGCCACAGAGGGGTCCCTATCCAGACACTGTAAAACAAGACCCGGACCATAGCCAGGCTCTCTTTTGCTACAACAGTGGGTCTGGTCATCATCTGTGGCATATGTATCTTGCTCTGTAAATCTGTATGTTGCTCATGCTCTATAATCCTATCTTTCTCTCCTCACTAAACCTCATTTTCATGCTTACCTTGCCTTCGGTGTGTCTGGTCTTTCTTCGGCGAAGAGTGCACCAAGAACTGACATTTCAGACCGTGCCTGCGACCCGACACCACCACCATCTCACCCAAAGCACAGGATGAAGTTGAAATTCCTTTATCGGCCTAAGGTTCAGGCCCATCAAGGAGAACAATTGTTTTTTCTTCCTCTCCCTATAAGACCAAGAACGTACCCCCACCTGAACAGACCCTTTCATTGTCAAAGAGAACTATGTTCAAATTAATCTCTGTCCCTGGATCCATTCATTTCTCTCTAGTGAGCCTTTATTGCCCCTCACCAGAATTCCTCTTCCTCCTCCCATAACCTGTTTTGCCAGGATGGTATATAAGCTTCTGACCCCCTATTGGGAGGTGAGCAATCACTCTGTGATTCTCCCCATGTGCAGGTTAAATAAATGAGTATGCCTTTTCTCCAGTGAATCTGCCTTCTGTGATCCGATTTTTCAGCGAACCTTCTTCAGAAGGTGAAGGGGAAGTTCCCCCCGGCCTCTACAGGTTCCTCAATTGGAAAATGGAGACAATATCTGCCTCACAGTTACTGTGGGGATCAGATACAGTAATGGATACATGTTTTAAAACCTATAAAGAGCAGAACAAATGTAAAAAATTAAATTGTAATAAAAATGTGAGGAAAGAAAAATAGCTCAGAACAGTCTGTGCTATGTGAGTTATGCAAAATTTATCAGGCCCAGAGAGACCTGAGTACAGAGCTTCAGTCCCTACTTCCATGCCTGGGGGAAATTGTCTAAAGGCATTTTGTTCCCGACTAGCTACCTCCTCCTTTATCTTCACGTGCCTGGAATTTGTGATACAAAGAAAAAGGTATAACTAATCCATAGCTTGTGTAATTTTAATGTAAATTCTTGGTTAAACAATTTAGGAACTGTCTCTTCTTTTCTTTTAAAAACCCACTTGGAACTGCTGCATATCAGAGCACATATTCAGGGCAACTTGAATCTGAGCTCCTGGGCTGCATTATCAAACTTGGCCTAAATAGTCTCTCCACTTATATTAATTTTGCCTCATTTTTTTTCCTTTAGATTGGCAGATGTGATAGATGTTAGGGCAGCGATGACATATATTGACAGCTGTGCCAGGACTCTCAGCAAGCCCAGGGGAGCCCAGGTCTTAGCAGGATTTCCCATTCTTGCCCTAGAGTATTTTCTAATCATGGGAATAAGGTTTTCCCACCAGAATATGGACTCCTGAATGAGAGAAAGTTTCTTCCCCTCATTCATCGGTGTATCCTTATTTCTTATCACAGTAATTCTCAACCTAAAAGATTTTTTAAATGTCCATTAAAAAATGATATGCCATAATAAACTCATTTAGATAGTGTTGTGAGTGCTTTTACATATATCAATAGAGAGATAGTAAAATGTAATAGAAAATGGTCTAGATGGAGAGCCAGGAAAACTGTCTTAGTTCAGTCTACTGGTAACCAAGTATGACATTGGCCAAATCAGTTTCCTCATCTGCTGGCGAATGGGAAGATACCTAAGATTTCTCTGAGCTACAAAATGCCATGAACTTTGATCCTTGTAGTGATAGATGCAGTCTGTGGTGTAATTATTTTTTTAGAAGAGGTATTGAGTAAATCATTAGCTTAATCTACACTTGCCGTAAAAAAATAAGCTTCAGTCTTCTGCGCTGTCGGATAATGTTTGGAATTTGTTAAATCATTAACAGTCAGTTGTTTATGGTTTAGAGTGTAACAATACTCTTTGATATTCCCTAATTATCATGCACGTTTTAAAATGAATTCTGAACCACTTCTCTGCCTAATTAAACCTCATTGAAAATTTGTTGAATTTTAAAGAAACATTTGGTTTGCAAAAATATGTCATATATTCAGTAACCTTCAGTATTTCACAAAGGACCCATAAAACATTTTAAAACACAATAAGGTAATGTGAATGAGAGGTGTCTTGAACTAAATAGGGGAAAATTTGGAAAGCATCATTTTTCAGACTACTCTCTTTTTGCTCACAAATTCCTGCTGATAGTATTTTTTTCTGTTATTTTTAACAGCCATTTACACTCTTATTTGAAAGTCTATAAAATATCTATAAACCCTAAAAATAGAGTTTTAGGGCTTAGGAAATTGTGCATAAATCATGTGGTAATGTCAACTGGTTAAACTCACCAGTCAAAGGGGTGAAATAATAATAGAGATGTGTTTTCATACAAGGACAGAGTTCATTCAACATTTATCTCTTTCTACCAATGAATTAAATGTTTTTATAGCCATTTATTTGAGGATATACACTCTGGATAATGTCTTATGGAAAGCCTGACTCATCCATCATTGGTGTGTGTAAATTGGTAGAAATGTACACTTCCCTTCTAAGAATTTCTCCTACAGATATAATTACATAGGTGTGCAAAAACAGATGCTCATTTAAACATTATTTATTCTAACACAATACTGAAAATAACCTCTATATACATAGATGGGGGGAGTGGACAGATTAAATCAAGGTGCAATCATACAAAAAGATACAATACAGATGTTAAAAAGATTTATAGATTAATGGGAAATGATCTCTAAAATATTTTACCAAGTAAAAAATAAAGGTGCAAAACATTATATTCCCATTTGTAAACAAATGGCATATACCTATATGCATACATTATCAATATAATGATATACAAGGACTCGGTAATGATAGTTGCCTCATTTAAAAAAATAATTTTTACTTTTATAGACTTTATATTTTAGAGCAGTTTAAGGTTCACAGCAAGATTGAGATGAAGGTATAGAGATTTTTCACATACCTCCTGCTGTCCATTATATCCAGTTAATTGATGGCGTTGTTGAGGCCAATTATATTCTTATTGATTTTCTGCCTGCTGTATCTGTCCACTTCTGATAGAAGGGTGTTGAAGTCTCCAACTATAACAGTAGATTCATCCATTTATCCTTGCTGTTATATAAGTTTTTCCCTCAACTATTTTGATGCTCTGTTGTTAGGTGCATACAGATTAAGGATTAGTATGACTTTTTGGAGAACTGACCTCTTTACCATTATGTACTGCCTCTCTTTATCCCTGATAATTTTCCTTGATCTGAAGTTTGCTCTATCTGAAATTAATGTAGCTACCCTGCTTTCTTTTGATTACCGTTAAAATGGTATATCTTTTCCTATCCATTTACTTTTTTAAAAAAATTTAAAAAAAAATTTTTTTTAGAGACAGGGTCTTGCTCTGTTGCCTAGGCTGGAGTGCAGTGGTGTGATCGTAGCTCACTGTAACTGCTTGTTGTAACCTCAAATTCCTGGGCTCAAGTGATCCTCCTGAGTAGCTGGGTCTATAGGTGCACACCACCATGCCAGGCTAACTTTTAAAATTTTTGTAGAGCCAGGGTCTCGCTGCATTTCCCAGACTGGTCTCAAATTTCTGGTCTCAAGGAATCCTCCCACTTCTACCTCCCAAAGTGCTGGGAGGACAGGGATGAGCCACTGCATCCAGCCCATCCATTTACTTTTAATCTATATATGTGTGTTTATAATTAAAGCAGGTTTGTTGTAGACAACATATAGTTGGGTCTTGTTTCTTGATCCACTCTGACAATCTCTGTCTTTTAGTACATTCAGCCTCAAACTCCTGGGCTCAAGAATTCTCCTGCCTCAGCTTCCTGAGTAGCTGGGACTATAGGCACAGGCCACCACACCTGGCTAATTTTTTAAAAATACGTGTTTTGTAGAGACTAGTTCTCACTATATTGAAGAACTGACATTAAATGTCAGCTTGTGGCTGAGTGGGGTGGCTCATGCCTATAATTCCAGTACTTTGGGAGGCTGAGGCAGGAGGATAGCTTGAGGTCAGGGTTTGGGGACCAGACTGGGCAACATAGTGAGACCCTGTCTCTACAAAAAGTACAAAACTTAGCTGGGTGTGGTAGTGCATATCTGTACTCCCAGCTACTTGGAGGCTGAGAGGGGAGAATCACTTGAGCCCAGGAGTTTGAGGTTACAGTGTGCTATGATTGTGTCATTGCATTCTAGCCTGGGTGACAGAGCAAGACCCTGTCTCTAAAAATAAATAAATAAATATCAGCTCTCGATCATTATTCTAGTGTAACTTTCTAAGAGAGGTAATAGTGCAATCAAATAAGAAAGTTGAAAATTTGGAAAGGAAGAGGTGAAATCTTCATAAACATAAAAACTGATAAATCTTATACATATAAATACTATATGGCAGTGAAAATGCATGGATTTCTCCTGCAAATATTTACATGGCTGAATCTCAAAAATATAGGTTGTAAAACAACAATAATAAATAATGCACAGAAGAATGAATATGATATGATTCTGTTAATACACATATCCAAACAGATAAAACCAAAGTGATAGGCAGTAAAACCATGTAGTGCTGCAAGAGCAATTAGCTCACAATTTACCACAGTGGTTACATCCAGGGGACAGTGAGGTGGAGGTGATTTAGATGGGGCCCACAGGGATCTTATGGGGCACTGATAAGGTTTTATATCTTAAGCCGGGTGGTAGATGCACAGGTTTTCATTTTATTGTTATTCTTTAAGCGATACACTCATAATGTACTTTTTTCCCCCCAAGGGTTGCTGATTTTTATTTCATCAGCTGGACAGAATTTTTCATGATATTATCCACTGGGTTCCAATGCTGCTATTATAATACACTCTTCATATGTGATATTTTCACAATTAAACTATTTGTGATATTTTTTCTTGCAATTAAAATGGGGCTTATATTGTTTATGTGTCTGTTTGGTGCTTTAGTATTTTGACATCTCAAATGTCAAAATAATAGGGAAATGATCACGTGCACACCCTGGATTCAGGAAAGACATGTCGGCACCAACACAAAGGGAGTCTAACCATGCACATAATTGTGACGGCCACCTCAAATTTCTGAGAGCTGAGTCATCAGCTGAGGAAAGAGGTACTTAAAAAAAAAAAGCTTCAGAAAGGAATGTTAAAGAAGGAACAAGAGAGGGTAAAAAAAATATTCTTGCTGGAGAATTAAAATCAGGGAATTCATTAAGAATTATAGATCTGTTATCTTTAGTTTTCTTTTTTCCTTTTTTCTCTTTAACTTCTTTTAATCCACAAATATTTCCATATCTATATCTAAAAACTAAAAATTCTCTTTAAGAAAAACCACTAACACACCTTAAAAATGGACAACTCATCCACTCAATGGTCAAATTTCTACGTGTCTCTTAAATATAATGTGTTTTTTCTTTAAAAAAGACAGTTAAATAAGAATCTAAGTAGAATTTTACATATTTGCATTTGATTGGTATATATTTTAAATCACTTTTAACCTACATGTTTCCCTTTTGTCTTTATTTGAATTGCATTTAATTTATTTAAGAACCAGTGTTTTTTTCCTTTAGACTTAACCTACAGTCTGGTTTTGTTGATAGCATCCCCATTGTATTATTTAGCATATTTCTCTTTCTTTTGTAGTTCTTATAAATTAGTAGGTTAATCTAGACAAGTTGTTTTCAAAAGGTGGTTCTCGACTGCAGACCCAGTATTACCATTTGTTAAAAATGGAATTATTGAACCTTATTTCAAGCCTATTGAATCAGAAACTCTGGGCTTGCAGTCAGTCCAGCAATCAGCGATTTAACAAGCCTCTCAGGTGGTCCTGATTCTGGTGATGTTTGCAAATGGCTGACCTAGAGATTCAGTTGGTTTTAGGTTTGATTTTTTGACAAGATTACTTCATAGTAATGATGTGTTCTTCTCAAAGGTATATAGTATCTGATTATCTTTCTTTTTATGGCGGTTAATGCCCAGTGAGTATATTAGAGATTCCATTTTGCCATCACTCCTTCTTCATTTATTACCTGAAACACTTCTATAAAGAGAAATAGTCTTCATCTACTATTTAGAAACTCAGTGTCCTTAAACAATTTCAAACCTATGGAGAAGTTGAAAAAATAGTACAATGAAAATCCGTATGTACTTTACCTAGATTCACCAATAGTTAATGTTTTACAACATTTGCTATTGCCTCTGTATATATGTTTACACATGCGCATACCTGTGTATGTATGTTATGTGTGCATATTTGAAAACAACTTGCAGACGTCATGACGATTTACTCCTCAATACTTCAGGATGGATTTCCTAAGAATGAAGACAATCTCCTATGAAACTACCCAAGAAATTTAATATCGATAATACCTAATATAGACTTCCTATTCGAATTTCCCAATTGTCCCCAAAGATGATACATTGCATATCTTTGTCATGTCACTTTAGTTTCTTTTAATCTAAAATAGTCCACTCTCCTGTTTGTCTTTCATAGCATTAATATTTTTGAAGGGTCAGAGGCAGTTGTTTTAGATAATGTTCCATAATCTGGGCTTGTTTGATTGTTTTCTTGCTATATTCAGGTGAAACATGTTGGTGAGGATACTATACAGGTTACGTTACTTCCGGTAGTGTCACATCAAGAGTCATATCATGACAAATTTGTGCTGTTACTGGGGATGCTATGTTTGATCACTTTGTTAAACTGGTAACTGCTAGATTTTTCTATTGTGAAAGAAGAAAAGTTTATTTATTAAGCTGATTTTATTTAGCTTAATTAGCAGCATATAATGAAAAACTTGAGGCAACTTGTCCTTATCATAAAATGAATTTAAAATCTAGTTATAACTTTCCAAATACCATTAATCCACACAGAATATACCTTACTCTCTTTTTTCTAAGCCATCACGAAATTCATTTAGGAGAACTTTTCTTGGCAAAAATGCCTCAGTTAAAATTTTTGTTCTTGTTCTTTTGTCTCCATTAAATATATACTTAATAATGTTAACATTTACAGTCTCTTTTCTAAAAAAATTGCAGGAAGATTAAATTATTTCAAGTTCTTGATAAAAGAGAAAGAAAGAATTTTTATTTATATAATCACAGTATATTAGATTTTCAGCCTTTGGAGGAAATAACTTCACTCTCCTTGAATTCGCAATATTCAAAACCAAAATTCCTTCCTTCACTCTGTATATGTTTCAAGTAATTTTTGTTATGACTAGAAAAGAGGGCTAGTTTTGTGTATATTGTTGTAGTTGGTACAGTGAAATGATTCCCTTATTCCACATGGAGCTTTGGAAAACGTTCCTGTTCTTGCTTTACTTTGATGTTTGAGGACCGGCCATTCCTTGGCTACTTTATTAATCACATCATTTCAGATGTAAGTTTGTTTTGATTTCCAGTTCTGCCCTGCTTTCTCCTTAGTTGTTTTTCTTTACTCATCTTTCTCTTTCCAGTCCTTCCTTGAGTGCTCTGTGTGTGTGCGTGTGCACACGTGAAATCATACATGTGCATATGCCAGAGAAGACTAGGATTACTTTCCAACTGAATTACTTGCCAAGAATATTTTGAATTAACAATATATTCATATAGCTGATAACCTTAGTTTGCAACTATTTCTGTTAATATTGAGTATACTACAAGATAATGAGACTGGTTTTTAACCATCCTTAATAATACAAACTAATTATTAATTAACTAGTGTAACTAACTTTTATAGGCTTAATATATGCAGAGATTATATGTATAACTAACCTCTGCTCACATGTTTGTGTCGTGGAAAGGCCTTGACTATAGCTGAGTGCCGTCAAGGTAGAACATCGGAGCCACATCTTCTAATCAGGGACTCTTTCTTCCCAGGCCCTTCGATCGCTCCTCTCTCTGTTGTCTACCACATTGTAGTCTATACTACTCCATCCTGTGGTCTTTTGGGTTTTTGCAAATATGCAGCCTGGAATTTGAAATTACAAGCACAATTTTTCTTTATTGAAGAATCCCAGATCAGTCTTTTCAAATAGAGTGTATTATTTGGCTCATAATCCTATTTTTTCATGCCCCATCACACTTTTCTGCATGGCAATGGAGAAAGGAAATGTAGCAGGAAATGATTTGGGCCAAAACTACTGTGGGACAGCCACGGGAGGCCTGAGAAGCAGTTCTCTGGGATTTAGCGCCAAGTGTGTAGTGTCTTGGCTGTCTGACAGGGGCACAGCAGGGGACCCCAGGCTTGACCTGATTGGGGAGTGTGGGGGTTGTGAGCATGGGACCTTGCTGATATGGGAGTCTCAGCACCCTAGCAGGAAGTCTATCAACAGGCTAGAGGTGGGCATGAACAGTCAGGCTCTGACACCCCGAGACCATCTAATTCTCCGGAGCCACTCACTCAGATCCCACAGGGTGGCCCTCCCCTTCTCCAGCAGCCCTTGCGGTGGTCTTGAGCTACATATAACTCCAGAGTGTTTGCTCAGCTGTTGTGGGTCTCCTTGCCCAAGAGATCTAGCTCGGCAGAGAAACCATGTGACAGTTTGAACCAATAAAAGCTCTTGGTTCTTCATGCAGTAAACAAACTTGTATCTACGAATGTGAATAGCACAACTTTTTTTATTATTTTCTGGGTTGGTAAATATGCTCCTTTATGAGTTGACTTACTTTTCTTGACTTTCTATGTATCTGTCAGAGACAAATGCAGATCATCCTTCATGTCAGGCTTTCAAAAAGAGACATAGGCCTTTAAAAGTATTTTATTCTTAGCAGTCTCTCAAATTTTTTAAAAAACTGCCTTTCCCAATGCATTATAAAAATGAAAGCAATCACCACTGTCTCCTGGCTTATGCCAGCATGTTGTCGTCTTTTGTGTTTTCTTTTTGGTCAAAGCCACTACTTATGAAAAAAAAGGTTTTATTTTTGTTCACAATAAAAATCCAGTGTCAACAAAAACAGAACACCTTCTTATGCTTGTATTTTGAAGTTTAATTCCCACTGCAGAAAGGACAGCCTAACATTGGTGTATCAACATGACTGCAAATAAGACATTAAAAAACAGAGAGCTGGCTGGGTGCCATGCTCACATCCGTAATCCCAGCACTTTGGGAGGTGGAGATGGGAGGATTGCTTGAGGCCAGGAGTTCAAGATCAGCCTGAGCAACAGAGCAAGACCCTATCTCTGCAAAAAATTTAAAAATTAGCCGGGTGTAGTGGCATGAGCCTGTAGTACTAGCTGCATGGGAGGCTGAGGCAGGAGAATTGCTTGAGCCTAGGAGTTCAAGGCTGCAATGAGCTTTGATGACACCGCTGCACTCTAGCCCAGGCAACAGAGCAAGACCCTGTTTCAAAAGCAAACAAAACAAAACAACAAACCTCTCTAAAAAATAACAACAAAAAGTACCTTTACTATCCATTTCTGACATTTTTTAATTGAACATAAGAATCATATATTCAAGGGATAAACTTCAGATTCATGTATTTCCTCAATGGAGCTTAAAAAATGAGAATTGTATTATGTTTTATCAACAGTTTACCCACTATACACAAAGGTATAAAAATAGTCACTACGTTTATGATTTTTTTAAAAAAAGAGGGAATCAATTTATAGGGTGAAAAGGTAAGATGATTTAGGAGTCACATTTTAAACTATAATGATAACATTACCGGCTTGTGGTCTATATTTAAGCTCATAAACAGAATTTAGGTTGTCACTAGGGGGCAGATGTTGAAGATAGCTGAGCGCCCTCTAGCCCTGGCTCCTGAATGATTACCATGCAGCTGAGTGGCCAGCCGGCAACACTCACCTCAGGCTGGTACATGATCAAGAAGTGAATATATTTGTTTTAAGCCACTAAGCTTTGGGAGCGGGGTATCTCTACATTGCAGCAGTTTAGCATTACCCTGATTAACCTCTATGTGCACGTGTGCCTACACCGGGCAGGGCACAAAATGACTGAGTCATGACATAAGAGCTCGTTTTGCCACAGGCATATTTAATGTTATTTAGTAGGAAGTATTGTGGTGTCCAAACTTTTGTATATTGAAAGAATGTCCACTAGGAAGTAATTCCTCCACAAAATAAGGGGAATTTAGACTTCTTTTTCTTATGGTGAAGATGCTAATCCTGCTAAAGCTGAAGATGCAGCTCAGGAGAGAGGTACTGAAACCTGTAATAGAACTGTGTGACCAGCTATCAGGGGCCCAAAGAGTCATTCTAGGTGTCACACGATACTGAAGGTAGAGGATATAAAAACAGCAGAATGCACTGTGCAGTATATACTTTATCGTTCAGTGAGATTTATATACTGTAGTACTTTTTGGAGAATGTGAGTTTGGTCATTCTTCAAAAATCAGTTTGTTGTCTTCATAAAGCCTATATACTTTGAGATATATATTAGAGGCTGGGCATGGTGGCTCACGCCTGTAATCCTATCTCTCTGGGAGGCCGAGGTGGGAGGATCATTTGAGTTCAGGAATTTGGGATCAGCCTGAGCAAGAGTGAGACCCTGTCTCTTCTAAACGTAGGAAGAAATTAGCTGGACAATTAAAAAAATATATAGAAAAATTACCTGGGCATTATGACACATGCCTGTAGTCCCAGCTGCTTGGGAGGTTGAGGCAGAAGGATTGCTTGAGCCCAGGAGTTTGAGGTTGCTGTGAGCTAAGCTGATGCCACAGCACTCTAGCCCGGGCAATAGGGTGAGACTTTGTCTCACACACACACAAAAAAAAGATACATAAGAGATACTTTTTGGCTCCTACATTACTCTACTATCATTAAGAGTCTGTGACAAAAAAACAGCAGCATCTCTTATGAATTTCTCTTTTAACCTGATTTATGTCACATGAAGCATGTTGCAGAGAACCCCAGAATCCTTGCTCTCTTAGGTGCAGAAAGGACCAGATAATCTGGGGCTCTGCCCAACCCCCTTTTTCAGTTTATAGATGAAGAACCTAAAGCAGAGAGAGAGTGGGCAATTTGCCCAAGGTTCCTAGAGTACCAAAGTGGAGCAGAGGCAAAAAAGAGCCTTGGCAGGTGTTACCAGGGCTGGGTTTATGCACAGATAAAGTAGATGGCTGCCAATGTGGGGCCATATGAAGCAATCCCGGAAGAGCCAACATTCCTCCGCCATTTTGCCAGGAGGGCTGAAGTAACTTCTTCTAATGAAAGATACACACATTAAATATTAATAGTAACCTGATAACATGCCCACATATATAAAGTTTTCAGGTGAGCTTGGTAATGCTGAGAAAAAGTATAACACAGGAAAGATAAGTTGCGATGGTGGAAAGGCAATGCTAGGAAATGCTCAGCGTCTAGAGTGAGGATGGGAGAATCTTCAAAACTAATCCTGTAAAGCATACAAGATTTTGTCATGGCCCTGGGCCCCTGGAAATTGGTACCTCTCCCCAAAAGGCTAGCATGGATGACAGGAGGGTGGCATGGCAGCAAATGCAAAACACGCCAATTGCAAAATTTTGCTTAGAAACAGGTTTTTATATAACCAAAAAGCTATTAGAGTTGATATAAATGTGTTTTCTGCATTCCTCATTGGATATAACACAAAGGGAAGGTGTAAGATTTACCATGGTTTATGGCACTAGTCAATCCAATTTATTCACTTACATAGAACTTAAGAGTTTATGAATGTTTCCACATATGAATGTTTTCAAATAATCTTTTCAATGACCTTTGAGGTAAGCATTGTAATTATAATTATTCATATTACATTTATTCATTTATTAAACCACCTAATATTTTTTGAACACCTATCATGTGCCAGGCTAGAGATAGCCATGAAGAAGAAAAAAACAAAAATCTGTGTCCTTGGAGACCACAGAGAGCTATGGGGTCCCTCTTGTTTATAACCTGGGGGATATTCAGCTACCTGAAACTCAAAAATATATGAGGGCATTTTAATAAAAGAGGTGGTGAAGAGTGACTTCCTTTTAGAAGACCATCTGAAGATCAGTTGGGAATGTACATCATTTAAGTACATATCTGGAAAACTTCATATTTAGAGGAAGTGGATGTGGGAAATGCCAGTAAAGCTGAGGTCCTGAATTTAATTCTGTCCAAACTAAGATTATTACCCTTGAAACAGATTTATTGCAATATGGCTTAATTCATATGCCCATGCTAATAATCTCTGATAGGTCCCTATTTCTGTTTTATTATTATTACCAAACTTATGTTACCATTCAGGAGCTAGTGTTACACCATAGGATCCTTTCTGAAGCCAAACTGAAGGTTTTCAGACACATGAGACCTAGGAATGTGAAAAGCCAACCCAAGTCTCCTGGAACTAAAAAACCCACAACTGAACTCAGCTCTGCAAAACCCAGCGAGTCAAGCAGGCAGCCCAGAGCGGGAGTAAGCCAAGCACGTTTCCCGGACCTTCAAAGTAACCGGCAATCATCCTCCGGCAGAGAGAAGCTTTAGTTAAATGGGATGGCGAGCAAGACATTGGAATCTCCTCCGCTCAGCAAGACCTCAAACAAAAGAACAGCCCTCTCTAACTATTCAGCTTATTAAGTGTCCGTGTGACCTATTTACTGAACAAACTGAGGTAGCCTAGGGTAGCCCACTTTGATAATACAGTTTAACAACAGCAGGCTTCTGTTTTTAAGACTCAGTCACTTTTAGTTGCTGAAGTTAGACTTAACTGCAACACCCGAGAGGCCTGAAAGAGTCACCGAGCATCCCTCAGTGACAGTTCCAGACACACACTTTATCAAAGATTGTTTACTAGTCTTTTGTCTCCCCTTCTTCATTCCCCTCATTTTGTTCGAGACTCCTTGGGGCGCGCGCTTGTGTGTGTGCGTGTTTGTATGTGAGACGTGAGACTTGTGCTATGGACCCCTTAGCAGTTTGGTGAAGCACATAGAACCCTTCTTAGAATAATCTTTCTAAATTTGTTAAATAAAACAGCATTACAAAGGTAACCGAATATGATGAAATACAGTTTTCAAAATATTAAAAGCAAATCCATGATAATAACGGTGTTACATGTGTTTCTTTATTAGTACATTAAACAACAAGATCTAGGTAGATCTACAAATTGCCATCATTTCAAATAGTGATGGGCTTAGAAGACATTTGAGATGTTGCAACACTGTAAAGTGATATAAAATATTTGTGATTTCTACGGGTGATATTTATAGGTACGCCCAACACTACTGTGGTCTGTTGCTGATGTTCATAAATAAGGAGATGCAAAATTTCTGTTAGAGGTGAGTAGAAGTAAATATATATAATTTATTTTCTATTTTTAATATAGGAATGTATAAAGAGATATGTAAATTACATAATATAAATAAAGAGGGTTTTTTTTTTTTTCCATTCAGGTTCACAGACCTCTGAATTCTAACCTGGACTCTAGCTTAAGAGCCAATGATTAATCAGCCAAGTCTTTTCTTCATTTTAGACCAGAGGTTGCAAATAAGTAGACTAGGGCCAAATCTGGCCCACAGAT
>CAUYMX010072106.1:0-17530 GCA_963573855.1 Lepilemur septentrionalis | reverse complement strand
CTCAGGGCAAACTGAAGAAAGACTTTTGTTCTTAAAGCCAGGAGGGGTGGTAATGTCCCCAACAACCACCCACGCCCTTTGCATTTGTGGATGGGGAAGAGGCTGACACAGGCTGACACGTCCTTCTGACCTGCAGGAGCTGAGGGAGGAAGGAGGACCTGGGACCCCTGAGCCCTCAAAGCCCAGCCTCTAAGGGCAAGCCTCACCTCTGCACACAGAGAGTATGAGGGAGGAGAGGTATCATGTTTAACGCCACCCTCCTTAACGGTATCCTCACTTCAGCTCAACTGTATATCTCATTGTTGAACTAAAAAGACCTTGATCTTATGCTGATCATTAACTGAGGAGGCATCATACTCCAGATTACTTCTACTAAAGACCTGAAATCACTTATATCAATTTCGTTGTTCTATAGAGACTTCCTCAAAATGTGTTTTAAATTGTTTTCTAGCTGCCTCCAAGGAAATGAGGCCTGCTCTGCTGTCCCTGCAGGAAGGCTCTGGTGGCTGAGGGTGGCCCCTAGTGTCTCAGAGTTTGGCCTCCTGCAGGGGACTCTCAGCAAGACTCCTGGGAGAACAGGGCCAGGGGCGTGGCATCGAGCCTGCATGCTAAGGACAGGGTCCCTGGGAATCCTGGGCCCGACCGTGCAACATGGACGACGCGGCCCCCACGACTCAGAAGCCCACGTTCCCAGCCAGCTTTGTGCCTGGCAGCAGCCTCACAGGGACAACACAGGAGGGAGGGCTCTGCCTGAAGGGGCTCACCATCTTTCTGGGGACACCCGAGGGTCACTAGCACCAGGGCACATCAGAAGCCCTGATGTATGGGGACTTGCGCATGCAGAATGGGGTGTTGGGTTGCAGGAGACAACGGCGGGACTGAACAGGAGACGTGAGGGCGAAGCCAACTCTGGTAGCAGGAGCAAGCCCCGAAGGGGTTGCCATGTCTGGGCGGTGGCTGGGCAAGGCTGCAGGTGGCGCAGGGAGCAGGATAAACAAAACAGATGTCAAAACTGTGACATCAGATAAAGCAGAATTCAGTACAAAAAGCAGAAAATTAGGCAAAAAAGATACTTCATGATGTTAAGGAGCAATTTCCAGTGAAGATATAACTATCAGGGACCAAATAAACAAAGAGCAAGTTCAAGACAACAGAAATTAAGGAAAATGTGAGGAAAAATAGAAACACACTAGCGATAGGAGGCTTTAATCCCCTTTCTCAGTCCAAGCTAAAGGAGACAAAGACATGATATAAAAGACCTAATAAGGTAAGTTACAATTGATACACAGAAAAATTACAAGTGCATGTTCCCTCTGACCCAGCAAACCCATTTCCCGAACTTATCCTACAGACAAACTTGCTAAGTACAAAATGACCTATGTCCAGAATTACCGCCCTCAGTAAAGTCTGTCATGGCAATAGCAAATTATGGTGTATTTGTCCTCACAATGGAATATGATGTAGTATTAGAAGGAATGAAAGAAGGAAAAAAAGAACAAGGAAGTTCTCTACAACTATGGAAAACGTCTTCTGGGATATTTCATCAAATGGCAAAAGCAAAGGTCCATAATTCTGAACAAATGGGCAGGACGTGCAGAAAGGAAAGCAAGAACATACGCTCACATTTGCACAAAGACGCACTCAGATAACACAAAAGAAATCAGTACAAGTACTCAATGTTACACCTCTTCTTACAATATCACTTTGCGATTTGAACCGTGTGAATGTGGTAGGCAGAACAAGGGCCATCCTGGAACCCGTTAATATGTTTGTTACCTTCATGGCAAAAGGGACTTTGCAGATGCAATTAGAGTCAAGGGCCCTGAGATAGGAGAGTAGCCTGGATTACCCAGGTGGGTCCGATGTAATCCCAGACACTGTTAGAAGTGGAGACCCTTCCCCAGCGGTGTTCAGAGGAACACGTGACTACAGAAGAAGGGCGGGAGAAGAGTGACGTGGCTGGCTTTACAGATGGGGAAAGGGCCACAAGTCAAGGAGAGCAGGCGGCCCCAGAAGCTGGAAAAGGCAAGGAAATGGATTCTTTCCCAGAGCCTCCAGAAAGGGATGCAGCCCTGCCTACAGCTTGATTTTAGCCCGGTGAGACCTGTGTCAGACTCTGACCTCCGGAACTGTGAGATGATAATTTGTGGAGAGAACAAAGAGAACTTCCTTGTTCTTTTTTTAAGCCACTAAGTTTTTGGTAGTTAGTTACCACAGCCATTAAGACTAATACAATTACTGATTTTTAAAAAATCACATTGAAAACATCAATGATGTTTTTTGGCTTGTTTCACTGGTCTGACTTGGACATTGTTTATGGCAAGAGCAAAGCTGAGTAGGTACACAGCTTGCTGACATTTCTTTGCCTCCCCATCCAGAAAGGACAGGTTGAGTGGGAAGAGTCCGGATGCTCTGGCTAGGAGCTGCCCTGGGTGGGACACAGGCTGTGAGAACCATCTCATCCCAGTGGCTGTTCTCAAAGCCCAGGACTACATGGAAAATGGAGCCAGCATTAATCCTGATGATTCCTGGCTTTAGGTAGCCTGTGACCTGGGGCAGCCACCCTCACCTGGAGGCCAATCCTTGCCTCTCTGTGCCCATTTCCTCACATGTAAAATGAACAATCCTAGTATGTCCCTCGGGAGATTGCGGTGAGGATTCACTGAGAACCGTCATGAGCATCAGAAACAGAGACCAGCATGTGGAAACTCTCACTAACTTCTCATGCAAAGCAACCAGGTTCTAGGATGGTCCCAGTCTGCAGTGCTGACTCGGCAGTCATGAGGCTGGTGGGTGTCCTTGGCCACGGAGGGAACACCACAGACAGCGCTCACCTGTCTGCCCGTAGTATCACCAAAGCGCCATGCTGTTTCCCAGACCCATGCTCGTGTTGTCCCTCTGCCGTTTCCCCTTCTCTCCGCCCACCCCTCAATACCTGACGGGCTCCTACTCATTCTTGAAGGCCTAGTGTCACCTCTTCCAGGAAGCCTTCCCAATATTTTTCTCTCTCCTATCCTCACTACATACACCTGAAGAGATCTCTCTCACGGGACTTACCCACACAGTGTTATTTATATTTTTGTGTCTTCCTTCTTTGTAGGCCATGAGCTTCTTGGGGGTTAATATTATTTCCTATTCATCTTAGTATCCCAAATACCTAGCATAGTTCTGGCACATAACACATGGTCATTCATTCATTTATTCAACAAATATTCTATAAGCACTTACTCTGTGCCCTGCTGGGACTGTTTTGTGAATGAAAACATAATGAATGGATACCTGTCCTACCTGCCCCATCCCTGCTGTGGAAAAGCTTTGCGAACATTTCTTCCTCTCAGCAGGGATGCTGTGAGAGAGTGAGAGAGTGAGAGAGTGAGAGAGAGAGAGAGAGAGAGAGAGAGAGAGAGAGAGAGAGAGCGCGCGAGCGCACGGGAGCGCGAGCGAGCATGCGCGCGCGAGCACTCAGGAAACTAATGTAATATATCCTGGATTTTACTTGTCTTTCAGTTTCAAAAACAACATCTGTGACCCTCAGCTCTCCACCAAATTCTGCCTGCCAAAGCCCCTTGTCACTCTACCTGCTTATGTTCATTGTCAAACCTATACTGAAGCTCCTCCCAAGCCAAGTGCAAACCACAAAGAAAGGAAGAGAGGGAAAAGCTGGAGACCCTGAGCAGTGTGGCTGCATTCAGTGCTTGTTACGTCCAGACCATGACTGGGGCAGGTAATGGGCCCTATGGCAGGCCACAAAAATGAGTTAGGTTCCCTCCTAATCCCCACAGTTTGAGGGACAAGACTGACATCCAACAAGAGAGATTGCCACCTGTGATGGCTTCAGGGAGATTGATAGGTGCCAGGTGACATCATGCAGCAGAAGATGGCAAGGAAGGCTCAAGCTGGGTCTCCCAGATGGGCAAAACAGAACAGTAAGGCGAGAAGGTGCTTTTGGGCTAGGGGATAGGTAGGCAAAACAAGGGAAGCCCAGGAGTCTTCTGAGGCTGTGCGAGAGGTGGTAGGAGGCAGCTGGATCCCTGCAGAGCATAAGCAGCTGTCTCCTGACTCATCTGTCCACCCACCTACATCCACTTTCCCCAACATGCAAATGATAATAACACCTGGAGTAGGAGAAAAAAGAAACAACTAGGTCTCACCATCAAACTGTTCATGTCAGAGTGCTGACACCTTTGCTGTCTTAGTCACTCGTCTTTAACATTCCTGGGAGCAATAAAAGAGCAGGTGGTTCAATCCTTGTTTTAGAGAGAGGAAAACTACAGCAAGAGAGGCTGATGACTCACTTCTTCAAGGTGACTCAGAATAATGAATACTGGGACCATAACCCACTAACCCAGTTCCCAGACCTTGCTCCTGCTGCCAAGAAGAGGGTTGAGTGGGGGTGGAGGATAGGGTTGGATATAGGGCCCAAAAGACCTAAGCTCAGGTCAACATACAACAATAAAAAATCAATTGCTGTTCTATCTGACAGCAATGTAAAATTGGAAATGGAAAAGAAGAATTATTTATGATAGCAACAAAAATATAAAAAATTAAGAATAAATCCAACAAAATATGTATAATATCTATGGTGAAAATTACAAAGTACTGATGAAAAAAATCAAAGAAAACATAAATAAATAGAGAGACATACCATGTTGATAATTTGGAAGACTCAATAGTTATAAAATGGTAATTTCCCCAAATGATCTATAGATTTAATGCAGTTTCAATCAAAGTCCCAAAAGAGTTTTTTTTTTTTTAAGAAATCAACAAACTAATTCTAAAATTTATAAAGAAAGGCAAAGGAGGAATAATTGCCAAAATAATTTTGAAAAAGAAGGGAGTTAGAAGACTCATGCTACCTGATTTTAAGACTTACTATAACATTACAGTACTAATGGCTATAACATTACAGTAATTATACTATAACATTACAGTAATAATACAGCATGGAATTGGCAAAGGGGTATATATCAATAAAATAGAGTACAGGGATAGAATCACAAAAATATATGGTCAATTGATTTTCAACAAAAGTGCAAAGGCAATTCATTGGAGAAAGGATAGCCATTTCAATAAATGGTGCCGGAAAGTTGGATATGCATATGTTAAAAAGAAAAATAACCTCAATCTATGCCTTGCACCCTATACAAATATTAATGTATAACAGATCATAGACATAATATAAAATCTAAAATTATACAACTAGAAAAAGCATGGAAAATATTTGTGATCTTGAGTTAGCCAAAGATTGCTTAGATATCACACCAAAAGCACAATTCATAAAGGAACAAATATATTTGACTTCATCAAAATTAAGAACATCCATTCTTTTAAAAAACACTGTTAAGAGAATAAAATGAGAATAAGATGGTAAGCTATAGACTGGGAAAGAATATTTGCACGTCACATACATGATAAATGACATATATCTAGAATACATAAAGCATTCTCAAAATGCTCCATTGGCACATGAACCAGCCTGGTGCCCAACCCCCAGAAAAACAGTGTCCAAGATGGCAGACCAGCTAGCTGCACAAACTCTGACAGCCTAGGTCACAAGATATTTATAGGCATTGCTGACATTGACTATAGTTCAAGAAACTTCACAGAGATTACACTACTGTGCCTACCTGGAACTAAAACCCATGCACTCTACCAAACCAACACCATAGGACACATCTGAGGGTGAAAGTCTTTCCCTATGAAAGCCACTCTATAAAAGTCAGAAGCGGTAACTGTTCCACTGGATAAACAGATATCAATGCAGGTACACAAGAAATGTGAAAAAATTTGGAAACATCATGCCACAAAAGAAATATAATACTTCCCCAATAACTGACCCCAAAGAACGGAAATTTATAAATTTCCTGAAAAGGAATTAAAAATGATGCCCTTGAGGAAACTCAGTGAGATACAAGAGAACACATATAGATAATTCAATGAAATCAGGAAAAAAAATTTATGATATGAACAAGAAACTCAACAAAGAGATAGATATCATTAAGAAAAAGAACCAAACACAAATCTTGGAGCTGAAGAATTTAATGAAGGAAATAAAAATTTCTATTGAGAGCTTCAATGGTAGACTAGATCAAGCAGAAGAAAGAATTTCTGAACTTAAAAATATGTCTTTTGAAATAACACAGTCTAGAGGAAATAAAAGAAAAAAGAATGAAAAAGAGCAAATAAAACTTAAAAACTCATGGCACACTATTAAGTGGACAAATATCTGCATTGTGGAGTTCCCAGGGGTATAAGAGATGGATAAAGGCACAGAAATCTTATTTAACAAAATAATCACTGAAAACCTTCCAAGTTGTGGTAGAAATATGGATATCCAGATCCATGAAGCTCAAAGGACCTCAAACAGAGGACCCAAAAAGGTCCTTTTCAAGGCACATGATAATTAAAATGTCAAAAATCAAAGACAAAGACAGAATTTTTAGAAGAGCAAGAGAAATGCATCAAGTCAAACATAAGAATTGTGCTATGATTAGACTAGTCCACATTAGACTATCAGCAGAAATCTTACAGGCCAAGAGAGAATGGGATAATATTTCCAAAGTGCTGAAAGATAAAAACCCTGCTAGCCTACAATACTATACCAAAATTACCCTTCAGAAATGAAGGAGATATAAAGTCTTTCTCAGACAAGCAAAAGCTGGGGGTATTCATCACCACTAGACCAATCTTACAGGAAATACTTAAGGAAGTGCTTCAGCTGGAAGTGAAAGGACGATAATTACTATCTAGAAAACATATGAAAGTATCTCACTGGGTAAGGCAAATTTGTTATAATTCAGAATATTACATTACTATAATGGTGATACATAATCTTTCAAATCTCTAGTTTGAAAGTTAAAAGTCAAATTGGTCAATAGTAACTGTGGCTACAATAAGTTGCTAAGGAACACATGACATAAAAAGATGCAAATTAAGCAATAACATTATAAATGCAGGAGGGTAAAAATACAGAATATTAGCATGCACCCGAAGTTATTATCAGCTTAAAATAGTCTATTATAACTATAATATTTTTTAATGTAAACCCACAGTAACCACAAAAGAAAAAAATTGCAGCTATACAAAGGAGAAAGAGAAATGAATCAAAGGTTATCACTATAGAAAATCACCAAACCACAAAGGTAAACAATAAGAGAGGAAAAAAGAAAGAGTGTACAAAATTACCAGGAAACAATCCACAAGATGTCAGGAGTAAGTCCTTATCTATCAATAATAACCTTAAATGTAACTGGATTAAGTTCCCCAATTAAAAGACATAGTGAGGCTGAATGGATAAGAAAACAAAACCCAATTATATGCTGCATACAAGAGACTCACTTTACCAATAAGGACACCCATAGACTGAAAGTGAAAGAATGGAAAATGATATTCCATTCAAATGGAAGCCAAAAGACAGCAGGAGTAGCTATACTTATATCAGATAAAATAGACTTTAAGTCAAAAACTATGAAGAGACAAAGAAGGTCATTATATAATGATAAAGAGGCCAATTAAGCAAGAGGATATAACAATTGTAAATATGCATGCACCCAACATCAAAGTGCTCAAATATATAAAGCAAATATTATTAGATCTAAAGGAGAGATAGAATACAATACAATAATAGTAGGAGATTCCAACACACAATCCCTATGTTCAGCAATTAACAGATCATCCAGACAGAAAATCAACAAAGAAATACTAGATTTACACTACACTCTAGACCAAATGGACCTAATAGATATTTATAGAACATTTCACCCAACAGCTACAGAATACACATTCTTCTCAGCAGCACATGGAACTTTCTCCAGGATAGCGAATACATTTGGCCACCAAACAAATCTCAACAAATTTTTAAAAATCAAAATCAGAATAAGTATCTTTTCTGATCACAGTGGAATAAAGCTAGAAATCAATAATAGGAAGAATTTTGAAAACCATACAAATACCTGGAAAATAAACAACACACTCCTGAATAATCACTGTGTCAATGACAAAATTAAAAGGAAATTAACAATTTCTTGAGACAAATGAAAATGTAAACACACCATGCCAAAGCCTATGGGGACACAGCAAAAGCAGTTTTAAGAGGAAAGTCTATAGCAATAAATGCCTACATTAAGAAAGTAGAAAGATCTTAAATAAACAATCTAATATTGCACCTAAAGGAACTAGAAAAACAAGAACAAACTGAAATCAAAAATTAGTATATGGGAAGAAATAATAAAGATCAGAGCAGAAATAAACAAAATAGAGGCTAAAGAATACAAAAGATCAACAAAACAAATAGTTAATTTTTGAAGAGAAAAAATTGACAAAACTTTAGCTAGATTTAAGAAAAAAGAGAGAAGACTCAAATAAAATCAGAGATGAAAAAGGAGACATTATGACTGACACCACAGAAATGAAAAGAATCATAAGAGACTATTATGATCAACCATATGCCAAAAAAATTAGAAAAGCTAGAGAGAATGGATAAATTCCTGGACACATACAATCTACCAAAATTGAATCATGAAGAGACAGAAAGCAGATCAGTAATGAGACTGAATCAGTAATAAAAAGTCTCCCATCAAAGAAAAGCCTAGGACATAATGGCTTCACTGCTGAATTTGACCAAACACATAAAGAAGAACTAATTCCAATTCTTTCCAAACTATTCCAAAATACTGAAGAGGAGGGAATTCTTCCAAACTCATTCTATAAGGCCAGCATTACCCTGATACCAAAACCAGACAAGGACATAACAAAAAAAGAAAGCTAAAGGCCAATTTCCATGATGAACAGAGATGTAAAAATCCTCAAGAAAATACCAGGAAACTGAATTCAACATCACTTTAAAAAGATAATCATTCCCCATGATCAAGTCTGATTCATCCTGGGGATGCAAGGATGGTTTAACATATGCAAATCAATAACATGACACAGCACATTAACAGAATTAAAGACAAAAACCATATGATCAGTTCAATGGACACAGGAAAAGCATTTGATAAAATTCAACATCCCTTTACTATTAAAAAAAAAAACACCTCTCAACAAATTAGGTATAGAAGGAATGTACCTCAACAAAATAAAAATAGGACAACCCCACAGTTAACAGTTTACTGAATTGGAAAGAGTTGACTGTTTTTCCTCTAAGACTTGGAATAAGACAAAGATGCCCACTATCACCACTTTTATTCAACATAGTACCAGAAGTCCTAGCCAGAACAATTAGGCAAGAGAAAAAAATAAAGGGCATCCAAATTGGAAAGGAGGAAATCAAATTGTCCCTTGTCTTAGTTCATTTATGTTGCTATAAAAGAATACTGGAGACTGGGTAATTTATAAAGGAAAGAGTTTTATTTGGTTCAGTTTCTACAGGCTGTATAATAGCATGGCCCTGGCATCAGCATCTAGTGAGGGCCTCAAGCTGTCTCCATTCACGGCAGAAGGCAAAGGGAGCCAGCGTGTGCAGAGATCACATGGCAAGAGAGGAAATGGAAGTGGGAGGTGCCAGGTTCATTTCAACAACCAGCTATTGTGAGAACTCATAGAGCGAGAATTCACTTGTTACAGGTCATGAGGGATCCACCTCCATGACCCAAACACTTCCCATTGGGCCTTTCTGCCAAAGTTGGAGACCAAATTTCAACATGAGGTTTGAAGAGGTCAAATATGCAAAGCACTGCATCCCTGTTTGCAGGTCACATAATCTTATGGCATGTCTATATACCAATAGCAATAATCTACCTGAAAAATAAATCAAGAAAGCAACCTCATTTACAATAGCTACAAAAAAAAAAGATACCTAGTCATAAATTTAACCAAGGAGGTGAATGATCTCTACAATAAAAACAATAAAACATAGCTGAGTGTGGCAGCTCATGCCTGTAATCCTAGCACTTCAGGAGGCTGAGGTGAGAGGGTTGGTTGAGGCCAGGAGTTTGAGACCAACCTGGGCAACATAGTGAGACACTGTTTCTACAAAATAATAATAATAATAATAATAAATTAGCCAGGCATGGTGGTGCATGCCTGTAGTCCTAGCTACTCGAGAGGCTGAGGCAGGAGGATCACTTGAGCCCAGGAGTTTGAGGTTGCTGTGAGCCATGATGATGGCCCTCTAGTCCAGGTGACAGAGCAAGATCCTGTCTCAAACAACAATAACAACAACAAAATATTGATAAAAGAAATTGAAAAAACACAAATAAATGAAAAGATATCCTGTGTTCATGGATTGAAAGAATTAATATTGTTAAAATGTCCATACTACCCAAAGTGACCTAATTCAATGCAATCTTTTACCAAAATACCAATAACATTGTTCACAGAAATAGAGAAAACAATCTGAAAATTCGTATGGAATCACAGAAGTCTCCAAATGATCAAAGATTTTTTTGAGCAAAAAATGAAGCTGGAGGCATCACATTACCTAACTTCAAAATACACTACAAAACTATAGCAACCAAATAGCATGGTACCAGCATAAAAACAGACACATAGACCAATGAAACAGAATAGAGAACACAAATAAATCCACATACTTACAGCCAACAGATTTTCAACAAAGGCACCAAAAATACACATTGGGGAAAGGACAATCTCTTTAATAAATGGAGCTCAGAAAAATGGATAGGCACATACAGGAGAATGAAACTAGACCCCTATCTCTTACCATATATAAAAATCAGCTCAACATGGATTAAAGACTTAAATGTAAGACTTGAAACAATAACACTACTAGAAGAAAACATAGGGGAAATGCTTTACGACATTGAGCTGGGCAAATATTTTACAGATAAGACCTCAAAAACAAAAATAGACAAATGGGATTACATCAAATTAAAATCTTCTGCACACAGCAAAGGAAACAATCAACAGAATGAAGAGAGAACCTACAGAATGTGAGGGAACATTTGCAAACCATGCATCTGACAAGGTTTTAATATCCAGAATACATAAGGAATTCACACAACTGAATAGCAAATAATAATAACCCAAATAATTTAATTAAAAATAGGCAAAAGACCTGAACAGACATTTCTCCAAAGAACATATACAAATGGTCAACAAATACATAAAAATGCTCAACATCACTAATGGTCAGGGAAATGCAGGTCAAAACCAAAACCACCTCACCCCAACTGGAATGGCGGTTACCAAAAAGACAAAAAGTAACAAGTGCTAGTGTGGATATGAAGAAAGGGGAACTCTTATAGATCGTTGGATGGAATGTAAATTAGTACAGCCATTATGGAAAACAGTTTGGATGTTCCTCAAAAAAATTAAAAATAGAACTATTACATGATTCAGCAATCCCACAACTGGGAATATATCCAAAGGAAATGAAATTACTATGTGGAGGAGATATCCGCACTCCCATGTTTACTGCAGCACTGTTCACAATAGCCAAGATGTGGATCTAACCTAAGTGTCCATCAATGGATGGACGGATGAAGAAAATGTGCAACATAAACACAATGGAATACTGTTCAGCCATAAAAAAAAGAACGAGATCCTGTTATTTGTGGCAACCTGGATGAACCTAGAGGACATTATGTTAAGTGAAATAAGCCAGGCACAGAAAGACCAATATTCGTGATCTCACCCACATGTGGAATCGAAAACAGTTGATCTCACAGAAGCGAGGGTGGAATCGTGGTTACCAGAAGCTGGGTGGGGTAGGGGGAGATGAAGAAGGGTTGGTTAATGGTACAAACACACAACCAGATAGAAGGAATACGTTCTAGTGTTTGACAGCACAGGCGGGTGACTGTGGTTAACAATATTGTATATTTCAAAATAGCTCCAAGAGAGGATTGTGAATGTTCTCAGCACAAACAAGTGATGAGGGTATGACTTAGTCTCTCTGAGCAGCAGTTTCCTAATCTATAAAAAGGGGATGATAATAAAATGTATACACTTTGAAGGATCAGCTGAAGATGGACATGCACACACTGTGTAAAGGGTCACAGGAAACATCCAAATACTCAGACAGTGAAAACTGTCCCCAGCCCCAAGGAACCAGCTGGACACACCACCCTGCCCCTCTGACCAAGGCAAGACCTCCTTCCCATGAGAAAGTGCAGAAATGACCATCTTGCAAGAAATGGCAAAACAGGGCCAGGCCCCAGTGGGCACGTGCTGGGCAGGGAAGGGATACCGCCCTGGCACACTGGGCAGTGCAAAGATGTCACCCAGGCCTGGGCAGAGGTGCCCAACTGCACCACTTGATGCTACCAGGGCTACAGGCCACTTGTTCCCTATAGGAACGTGTGTGGTAGATTTGCTCATTTTCTTTATAGAGGGCGTTTGCACCCCAACTCTTTCTTTGGTGTGGAGTGTTTACCATATGGTAGGTCCCCTGCCAGGACCTTGTCACAGCAACCCTGCTGACACAGGCACTATTAGCATCCCCATTGTATACAGGAGGTAACTGAGGCCCAGAGAGGAGGCCCCAGGGCCACACTCTGGGACCAGCACTTGCAGCTGGTTCTGTGGACCGCCTCTGGGCGCATCAGACAAGTGACAGCATCCATCACGTGGGTCCAGATGGAGCTCTGAGGGGAGGCTGGTCGACAGCCCAGAGCCAGGGTGCCCACCTGGAATGAGCCTGAGGACAGTAGGTCCCTGAACTGTGCCAGATGCTTAGAGGAAGCAGGTACCTGGGCAGGTTGTGTCACTCCTTGGCTCTGACCCCTCAAAGCCTAATGTCACATAGCTTAAGAGATGGAGGTCTGGCAGCTTCCAGAGGCGCAGGCCCCAGTGGAGTTTCTCCAGGGTCCTCAGAGATGTGGCTGGCAGGAGTGCAAAGGGACCCGCCCTGCACCAACCCTCAGGCTCTCGGCTCTGCTCCAGCCCTTGGGGCCTGTGCCCAGAGTCACACCACAGGTAAGCGGCAGGCACGGAGGAGTCACTAATTCCGGGCTGCAGGTCAGGCAACAGATAGGGCTACAAATGTTGTCATGCAGCACTAAAACAGGGGAGGGTGACAAATACTGCCCGAGTGTAAACTAGTTGCCCAGACTGGAGAAGCCAACCTCCCTGAAGATGTTGGACCTCGGCTGCCCCGACCCCAACCATCCCCCGTCTGGGCTCACCATCCTGCCTCCTCCAACTCATCCTGCCTCCAAGTTTCTCCTGCCTGGGTCCCTCCCTCCCTTGGCCTCACCCCACACCTCTGAGGACCCTGTGCTCAGATTCCATCTTTTCCCGTCTAGAGGGGCTTTTGTCACCTCCCAGAGAAACAAGCTTTTCCACCCTGGTTTTCACACCCTACACCCCATGAAAGGTAAGATAAATTACTCCCCACACCCTGCCCCCATGTGTCCCACCAGCTGCTCAGAAAAGTGTCAGAAGATGTTCCTTTTTGTCTGGCTCACCCAGGACAGTGGGTCCTCTGTCCCCTCTCCCTGCAGCACAGCAGCCTGGGCTGGGCATCCAAGGGCAGCTGGCATGGGCTGACCACCGAGGAGCAGGGGGTGTTCGCCACTCACTCCCATGCACAGGGGCTACGACCTCAGAGACAGCAGCACCCATTAAAGCTGAACATGTCCTATGTGTCATTTCACTTCATTCTCGTAATGACCCTCTGAGAAAGGACTACTATCCCCATTTTAAAAAATTGATCCTTTCAGTAATGATTTTCCCTAGGCTAGTGACAGGGCTGGGATACAAACCCAAGGCCCTCCAAGATCACAAGTCCCAAAGAAAGCCCCTTTTCCCACCTGCAGGGGAGGGGGCCGCCCCAGCGGGAGAGACGGGGGTGGATTCTGAAGCCTCCCCACCATACACGGCTCCAGCAACCAAAAAGGGCTTTCTAGACATTATCTGCAAAAAGCCAAGTGAGGAGAAGGGAGGAGGAGAGCAATCCGAGCGAAGATCAATTGTGTTGCAGCAATGTGGCAAGAAGACGGATCTCGCTGGAAATTCCTTCTGACTGGGCTCTGCCAGGATCAGGGTATTTTTCATTCCAAGATTAAGCAAAATTCTTTTCCGCCATAACCTCCTACCCATCTGTGTCCAGTCTCCCGCTATCATTTTTATACCGTGCACATTTTAAAACCTATTTTGCAGCATGCTCTGTGTGTTAGTTGAAGCGAACCTGCCTCCAGCTTTCAGAAGAGCAAGGGAAGCGCAGGAGGCCTCTGGAAGCACAGAGGGGACCTCGGGCTGGGAGACTGTGGGATGGTGACAGGGGATCAGGCAGCTGGGACCCTGCCTGCTGACAGGGCAGCTGCAGCCGTGGAGCTCAGAGACCCCACAGCCTGTCTTGGACGGAAACAGAGAACAGATGGGAGACGAGAATTAAAGTTCTTAATTAGGGATTGCATTTGGGATGTGAAAGGCAAGGAGGAATTAGGATTATAAGGTCTCCTGGTCAGGGGGACCGTGTGGATGGCGACACTGCTGTAGCTGCAGAGAGAAGCCAGTTGTTTGGTGGTGGAGGTTGGTGGGGGAGTGTTCACTGGAGGGGAGGTAAGAGGCTCAGGGCTGAGCACATTCAGTGAGCGGCGACAGCACACAGGTGAAGGGGCCCAACCTGGAGAAACCCATCTGTGCGGGAGAAGGCTCGGGGTGAACTGAAGCCGTGGGAAGGGATGAGATCCACCCAGGGACAGAAGCCCGAGAGCCTGGAAGAGAAGAAAGGCAAGGGCAGGATTCCAGGGGACTCTGGCTTCAGGAGAAGCCAACAAAGAAGATTGGGAACCAAAAGGTTAGGAAGATAAGAGTGACGGAGAAGTGGCATCATGGAAACCATGGCAACGGGAGCCTCCAGCATGAGTGGGTGGTCGCACTGACAGTGGCAGGAAGGACACGACGGTGAATCTGAAGTCACTGGACCTGGCAGCAGGGATTTCTCAGAGCAGTTTCAGAGGGGCCTGTGGGGGTGTCAGGAGGAGAAGGAAGGAGCCAAGTTATCAGGCAAAGTATTTTTCATGCATTATCCTGCCGACATCTTAACCTGTGACACAGGAATTACTGCCACTTGCGTTTTACTGAGGAGTAACTGGCAGCAGGCGGCAGGGCCGGGAAGGACAGGGCTGGGCCTCCAGACCCATCTGCCCGTGGTCAAGGTGCACGCTCCCCTCAGGAGGAAGGGAGGTGTCACTGAGCAGGAAGACGCTCTTGGAGACTTTTGGAGAGCAGAGAAGGCCAGGAACAGCCACCGTGGGGAGGGAACATACCAGAGGGAGGTGAGAGGCTCCACAAAGCAGCGCCTAGGACCCCACCCCAGCTGGAAACTGAGCCCCTGGGCAGGGTTGACACCGCCATCAACCCACCACCCACCCTCAGAGGGATGACATAGTCACTGCAGCCTCCCCGAGGGCAGCGCCTGTGACCGAATGTCCCAGACATCGTGCCCCTCGCTGTGCTGCACAGCTCAGCTGGGTGAGGTGGCAGCTCATGGCCAGGTCAGGGCATTGCGGGATGTCCACACGGGATGGATCACTGAGCCCTGCATCTTGGGCCTGTGGGTTGACTCAAAACCATATCCTTGACACAAATGCGGACAATACAGTGCAAACTTGTCCCAGATGGAAGACAGGCTCAAATCGCAGCTTTTCTGACAACAAATAACCTTCCAGTGGGCTGGAGCCGAGCACACACGTCTCTGACAGTGGTCACTGTGAAGCCAGAGTTCCCAGGGGGTCAATGCCGTTAACTCCCGGGGCGAGCAGAGGTGTGCAGGGGAGCCAGGGCAGGCATCTGCGGCACCCTGTGCGTGAGGGGGCACAAAGAGATGCTGGGGCACTCACAGGCCTGCACGACCCGCAGCCATGTCGTGAGCAAAGCTCCCGAACGCCGAAGGAAGCTTGAAGCTGCGCTGACGGAGTGGCACTGCCAGCGAGGCCCCGGGTTTCCAGTCACACAGTCAGCGGCACCTGGAGCTGGGAGGGCTAGATGCGGTGGGATGGCTGGGGGGGCTGGGGACAGAGCTGAGCCTTATGGGGAGGAGGAGGAGGTGCCCTAAAGTTGCTTTGGAAACCAGGGAGCATCATGCTGGGCCAAGCACTCTGGGGGATATCTCCCAGGGCCTCTGAGGCCCCCAGCCCCAGTTTTCTCCTGGAATTTGCTGTTCTTCTTGGGGCGGCTTCCCGGGGTGTAGAGCAGCCTCTCAGGCCCTTGCCCGGGCTGTCCGGTTCCCTCACTGCAAGTGCTGGCCTGTGCACAGGAAATAAAAATGCCCCAAACATCCCAGCAGACATGCTATTCAAACAGCAAGGCCGAAACAAACATATTCAAGTTGAAACGTAAAATGCCAAAAGCAAATATCTAGGCAGCTTTATTTGTTCTGGAAATACGGCTCACTGCTGTCCAGCAACAATCAAGTTAGCAAACAGACAAGCAGGATGGGTGGGTGGGTGGCAGTAGGAGGGTGCTTCTCCTGCTGAAGCCGAGTGGTCTCGACAGACACCCACCTGGTGCAGTGCTGCCTCCCACAGAGACGTCCTGCCCTGGGAGCCCGAGCTCAGGAGCTCACATGGGAGCAGAGAGGGCTGTGGGTCCCGGGCCCACCCCACCCAGACCCGGCAAAACCATCTCTGAGCAGTGGTGCTGCCTGGTGGGGGAGGCAGAAGCCGTCAGTGGCCCAAGAAGTGGTCAGACGTGTCCTCGGACCCTTTCCATCCTGTGCGAACTCAGGGTCCCCGCCAGAAGCTGATCCCAAAGCTGCAGCCCTGCCCTTCCAGATCAGCAACCACACTACACAACGGGTCATGTGCTGAGGTGATTTACGGAATTTTATGGCCTGTGATTTAGCACACCTAGACTTGACTATCTCTATTCTAATTAAATTAACAAAAAATCTGCCCGGCTGCAGAGTCTGTATTCTAGCTCACTGCACCACACATACGCTGCATGAGTGAGAAAGAGTAAATGAACAAACGGCATCTGAGTAAGTGCATGCGTGAATACGCAATGGGTGTCAAGGAGCCGTAGGGAACAAAGAATGCTTTTCCCACTGTTTACATTTCGCCATAATGTCTGTCTTGGCCTTCCCTCTTCCTTTTCTATGGCGAAGATCTTAGTGTGTCGGTGATGCAGGAAGCCCTGCAGGGTCGGGTCCCACACTCTCCCGGCACCGTGTTGTTTCAGTGTGCCACTTACAAGTAAGCATGCCCTTGTGTTGTGATTACGTGATTATCTTCCCCCTCACAATGCAACGCTAAGCTGCATTCAAGCATGGGGATGGTCTGGTTTTGTTCACCATCATATTCCCAGTGTGTAGCACAGTGCCCGGCACACACAGGTTGCTCAGTAAATAGATACTGGTTGTACAAATAAATGAACTACTAGCTAAAGAGAAAGCATTTTCCCCAAACTTCTTAAACTTAACCCTTACAAGGTAAAAGTCTGTCTGTCTGTCTGTCTGTCTGTCTGTCTATCTATCTATCTATCTATTTATCTATCTATCTATCTATCTATCTATCTATCTATCTATGCTAATAAAGCACTGCAACAAAGAGGCATGTGCTTAATGTTTAATGTCAAATGCTGTTGTCCTTTTATTCTTCCCACCTGCAGGAGGGTGTATCGA
>CAUYMX010072105.1:0-36056 GCA_963573855.1 Lepilemur septentrionalis | reverse complement strand
AGGTTGTCTATTTTTTATCTTTCTGACTTTTGGATATAGGCATTTATGGAAATAAACTTTCCTCTAAGGACTGCTTTGGCTGTGTCCCACAGATTTTGATAACTTGTGTCTCCTTTGTCATTTAGTTCAAAGAATCTTTTGATTTCCATCTTGATTTCTTCATTTATGAAGTAATCGTTCAGCAGAAGATTGTTTAGTTTTTACGATGTTGTGTAGAAATGAGAGTTTCTGTTAGGGTTGATTCTACTTTTATTCCTCTGTGATCTGAAAAGATACATGGTATAATCAATACACACAAATCAGAGGCACTCATATATGCCAATAACAGTCATACTGAGAACCAAATCAAAGACTCAGTTTCCTTCACAATAGCAACAGAGAAAATAAAGTACCTAGACATATATTTAACTAAGGAGATAAAAACCTCTACAGAGAGAACTATGAAACACTGAAGAAAGAAACAGCAGAGGGCATAAACAGGTGGAAAACCATACCATGCACAGGGGTTGGCAGAATCAACATTGTTAAAATGTCTGTACTACCCAAAGTGATCTACAGAGTCAATACAATCCCTATTAAAATACCATCATCATTTTTCACAGATATAGAAAAAATAACTTTACGCTTTGTATGGAACTAGAGAAGACCCTGTATAGCAAAAGGAATCCTAGGCAATAAAAACAAAATGGGAGGTATCACTTTGCCAGACTGCAAACTATACTACAAGGCTATAGTAATTAAAACAGCTTTGCACTAGCACAAAAACAGGGACGTTGACCAGTTGAACAGAACAGAGAACCCATATATAAAACCGTCCTCATATAGCCATCTAATCTTTGACAAAGCAGACAAAAACATACACTGGGAAAAAGAATCCTTATTCAATAAATGGTGCTGGGAAAACTGGATAGCCATGTGTAGAATACTGAAGCAAGATCCACACTTTTCACCTCTCTCAAAAATCAACTCACGCTGGGTAACAGACTTAAACCTAAGGTGTGAAACTATTAGAATTCTAGAGGAAAACATTGGAAAGACTCTTCTAGACATTGGCCTAGGCAAAGAATTTATGAAGAAGTCCCCTCAGCTAGATTGATCAAGGAAGTAAGAGGGAGAATGCAAATTACCAATATCAGTAATTAAAGAGGGGTTATCCTTAGCAATCTTATGATTATCAAAAATATAATAAGAGAATAATATGAGAAATTTTATGATAACAAAGCTAATTTGTCAAAAATACAACTTATCAAAACTGACAAAAATAAAATAGAAAATCTAAATCACAAAATGTAATTGAGGAAACTGAATTTGTTATTTTTGTAGGAACAGTTCAAAATGAAAATTTCAGACCCCTATAGTTTCACTGGCAAATTTTATCAAACATTTAAGGAGGAAATAAAATGAATCTTCAAGAAACTTTTTCAGAAAATAGAGGAGGGGGGATCAATTCATAGCTCATTTTTAAATTTTTCAAAATTTTGCATTTATTTATTTTGAAATGGAGTCTCGCTATGCTGCCCAGGCTGGTCTCGAACTCCTGGCCTCAAGCAACGTACCATCTCAGCCTCCCGAGTAGCTGCAATTACAGGCACATGCTACTGTGGCTGGCCACAACTCATTTTATAACACATAAACTTAACTTGAAAACCTAAGAAATTCTTTATATAAAAAGAAACCAAGAGACGAATGTCCCTCATAAATATAAGTACAAAACCCTTAATGCAATTTGAGCAAATAGAATTCATAAACATAGAAAAATAGATCATAAACACATATTATTTATCCCAGGAACATAGGATTAATTTAATTCAAAAAATGATCAATGTAATTCATAGTTATTGAATAAAGGAGAAATAGCATTTGGTAAAAATTCAACACCCATTCATGAAAAAAACCTTCAGCAAACTGGATATAGAAGGAAACTTTCTTAGTTTCATAAAAGGCATTTACCAAAAAACCTAGAGCAAATATTGATGAAATATTGAATGCTTTTCCCTTTTGAAGAAGGGAAGAATGGCCACTTTCACCATATGTATTTTTGGAAGTAAATGAGGAAAGAAAAAGTAATAAAAGGCATAAAGATTAGCAAGGGAAAAAAAAAGATTAGCAAGGAAGAAGCAACAATTTTTATTTTTAGATCTGCTGAAGGTATATGCAGAAAATCACTAGGAATCTACAAATAAAATGACTAGAATTGACATATCATTTTCGCAAGGTAGCAGGATACATATTAACATATAACATCAATAATATTTTCATATAAAATAGGCTCAATTGGAAAACAAAATTCAAGCAATGCAATTTGCAATAGCAACAAAAATATTATATTCCTTGAAATAAATCTAAAGACAGTTTGCAAGATCTCTACATTGACAACTACAAACCATTTCTGAGAAAAATTAAGGTCTAAATAAATAGAGACATATGGTATGTTCATGAAATGGAAGATAATATTTTTAGATGTCAATTATTCTCAAATTTATCTATAGATTCAATGCAATCTTAAAGATAATCTCACCACGCTTTTTTGTAGAAATTGACGATCTGATTCCCTAAATGCATATGGAACTCAAGGGACCTAGAATAGTGAAAGCGTTTCGAAAAATAAAAATTTTGGAGAAATATACTGCCTTATTTGGGGAATTACTGTAAAGTTACATTACTTAAGACAGTATGGCACTGGCATAAGGATTAATAGAGTCCAGAAGAAGACCTACATACTTATAACAGTTATTTAATTTTTGAAAAAGTCACTAAAGCATTCCAATGTTGAAAAGAATTGCTTTTCATAAATTGTGGTAGAAAAACTGGCTATCCATGTGGAAAAATAATGAAACACAACCCCTATCTCACAGCATAAATAAACATTAATTTGATATGGATCTGTGACACAAATGTAAGATAATGCATATTGTATATTTATGCAATGGAATACAGCTTAGTAATTAAAAAGAAACAAACTACTGAAACACAAAACAATATAGAAAATCTCAAAAATATTACGCTGAATAAAAGAAGCCTTAGACAAAAAGTACACACTGTATGATGCCACTTACATGAAGTTCTAGGACAGGCAAAATTAATCTACTGTGGAAAAAAATCAGAACATTGTCCCTGGTGAGGGTATGTGTGAGATGCGCCTGGGAATGAGGCATTAGGGCATTTTCTGGAGTGATAGGATGCTCTATATTTTGACAGAGATTTGAGTTACATGCTATACTCATTTGTCAGCTCTCACTGAATATTGCCCTTTAGATTTGTAGATTTCATTTTATATAAATTTCACCTTAAGAAAAGAATCATAAACAAACACTTAACTCTCATTAGTGATATGCCTGCTAAAGTGTTTCCTGATGAAGTGAATTGATGTCTATCACTTATTTCAAAGGGTACTAAATAAAATAAAATAAATTGATGGATGAAAGGATAGATATGTGATAAATCAAGTATTGTGAACCATTAATTTTAAAATCTAAATACTATGCATATTGGTGCTCCCTGCATCATTCTTCCAACTTTTTTGTGGACTTCAAAGATTTCATTATAAAATGTTGGTAAAAATCAGACAAAAGAAATAGATGGATACGTTTATAATAATAAGGAATTATCTGCAAGATATATTAAGTGAAAAAAATCAAGGCACAAATCACTATGTATTAATATAATATGCTTGCATTTATGTACTATTTATATAATATGTGTGTACATATGTTATATATGTATATGGTTTGTTATAATCTATGCATAAAATATTTTTGGAAGAATAGGCAAAAGACTAATATTGGTTGCCTTGTAGTTGACTCAGGGATAGGTACTGGGATTAAAGGAAGATGTACTAGGTCCTGCTTCTGTTACTTATCTGAGCAGGCAAGTAATCAGTTTCAGGAAGATCCATATACACATACTCACACACCTGTGTGGACTTTAGACAAGCTGTTATTTGAATTCTTTGAGGCTTTGATGTTCATCTGTAGGATAGAGATAATAATATAAGACTGCAACTTTTAATTACATGGAATATACAAATACATGGATGGAGCAAGATCTCCTCAAAAGTCTTAGCCCCCATGATAATAAATCTCAAAATAGAGTAGTAGAAGAAATTGATTAAAGATGATTTGACTTGCCAAATTTCAAAGAAACAAGGTACCTTTCTTCAAAAGAAGAACCACTGGAGCCCAAATGCTCAGGAAACCATTGATAAACTGCCAGAATAACTTTAGGTATTTGAGGGACTTCTGCATCCTCTACATGCTGATAAGGGGGCTTCAGTTCATCCTTAATGATCCCCTGATGTCTGAGTGCCTGGAAATCTTTGCTCAGGTGAACCCAAGTCATATGCCAAGTTCCCACTCTTAATACACTTATTAGTGCCAAGAAGTGCAGAAGAGATTATAGAAAGAATTCCAGTAAACTATAAATTCTTTTCTGGCTCTTAAAAGTTAATCTTTATCTGCCTAAAAATGGTTATCCAACAACTACTTTTCTAAAGATTTTATAAGGCTTATTCAACTGTTGGAAGGCTATAGAGACAAGGCACATCAGTGGTATATTCAAAATACACATACATATCTAATTTAGATTTGGTTTTATGCATTTCCACTTTTGGCTTTGTACAAAGGAGAAAGGAAGGTTATTAGTAGGAGGGGGGAGGTCAACAGCTTCTCTATATTCCCATTGACCTAATATATGGAGGTTCTCCTGGAAATCTGGGCATTTCCATTAGATCAGTGTTTGATTAATTTAGCAAATATTTATTGAGAATGCACCTATTGTATGTCAGGCACTGTCAAAGCCACAGTGCCTTAGTCCATTTTCTGTTGCTTATAACAGAATACCTGGAACCTAGTAATTTATAAAGGAATGGAATTTATTTCTCACAGTTATAGAGACTAAGAAGTCCAATATCAAGAGGCTGCATCTACTGATGGCCTTCTTGCTGATAAGGACTCTGCAGATTCTGAGGCAGTATGGGGCATACATGGTGAGGTGGCTGAGTGTACTAGCTCAGGTCTCTCTTCCTCTTCTTATAAAGCCACCGTGCCCATTCCCATGATAATCCATTAATCCATCAATCCATTCATGAATTAATCCATTCTAACCCAATCCCCTCTTAAAGGCCCCACCTCTTAATATTGCCACATTAGGAATTAAGTTTAACCATAAATTTTGAAGGGGACAAACATTCATGCCATAGCACACAGTGAAGATAATGCTGTGAGAGAAAGATCAAGCTTTAGCTTTTATGGAGTTTACATTCTCATTGGGGAAGATAGACAATAAACCAGGAAACAGATACACAAAAATAACTTCAGACGTTGTTAACCACTGTGAAGAAAATAAAAGAGAATGATGTGATAATGACTGAGAGTAGGGGCTGGACATCTTTCTCTAAAGTGGCCTGGGAAAACCTCTCTGAGGGATTGACATATGAGCTGAGACCTGAATGATGAAAAAGAATAAGCTAAATATAGATCTGGAGGAAGGCATTTACAAGTGAGGGAACAACAGATAAGCCACAACAAAGACTAGTTCTTAAATATGTATGTACTGATTTAAATGACAATTTCTGGGCTTTAACTCCAACTCTTCTGGTTAGTAGGTCTGAGTTGAGCTCCCACATCTGTATTTTAATAAATTTCATGTCCGCTCCAAGATATTTCTCATTCTGCTGATCTATGAACCACTTTTTGAGAAACACAGACTTAGGGCCTTCTTCGTGGTGAGTGGGATAGATTTTCCTACTGAAGCCCAAAATAGGCTGGTAAACCCAGAGCTTTGGGCCTAGAGAAAGGACGTCTATAATTTTGTAACTCTGGAGGCATGGGTGACAATAGAATAGGTGAGTTAGAAGGATTGTGTAGATTTGTCACCCAAGGCTGAACAGGGAACAGAGATAGGGAGATCTGCTATGGTAGAGTAGTGTAGGCCACAGGTCTAGTCAGACAATATTCCAATTAGCAGAAATCAATGAGATCCGTAAAAGTTTATGGCTCTTCTGAAGGCAGTGTGCTCTCTTCCTTGCTTCGTATTTCCTGTTGTGTGCAAGGGGACCTGAGCTTATAGGTGTTGCTTGGCAAAAGGAGGTGTTCAGAAGACTGCAGATATACTCTGTTTCTAAGGGAGAAAGGGGTTGAAATGTTAAGGTTTACCCTTCTTATGGCTTTATCTCATCAGTAGAAGTATCTAAATGTTGTTGAGTGAGAGAAACGTGGGTAGGGAAGAGATGCAATTCACTTTTTATTTCCAGCCCAGATGATGATAATAAGCTTCACCACATTCTAATTACTGATTTCTACTGGGAGGAACATCTTGGCTTTTCCAATTAACAATAATTAAATATGTTATTGCTTATCCTTTGTTCTTTTTTCTTTGAGCTCATCCAATTACTGCATACTGCTTTTGTTTTCTTAGCCCTAAACACTAGTTTTATTATTTTTTTCTTTTGAGATTTTTCTTAGATCTTGTCCTAATTATAAAGTATTTCCAATTATATTTAAAATCATGGTTAAATGCTTTGTATTTTTGGCATGTATGAAAAGATCGGATAAAGTATCAACTGTTTGTTATTTGGGGAATAATGTAAGTTACAAAATATTGCTTTGAATTTTCTAAAAAAATAATTTTCTTTAAACTGTAATCTCTTTAAACTGTTATCAGTGCAAGGTACATGCAATTTAAACTAAATTGGATCTTTTTCACAAACCTTTAGAAATAATCTTTAGAAATAATTTATTTAGAAATAAATTAGAAATAATCTCCTTTGTTGATTGAAATATCAGTCCAGGAGCCATTCTGTGCTTTCACACAGTGTGGGACTCAAACCATATGAGAAACATAATGGTTTCATCATATTCCTGAATTATCTTAGAAAGAAATTTATCACTGGCATAAAATTTCCCAAGATTCCACTCTGTTTTTATTGAGTAATAACTATCTGGTAGGCATTGCAATTAGTGTCTTCCAAACGGTGCTTGCAGTCTATACCTCATAATTTACTGTATTGTAATGTTTTACAGTTCCCAAATGCAACTATAAACTTCTTGAAGGCAGAAAACTTATATCATGCCTTTCTATGCGCCTATAATGTCCAGCAAAGAGCTAGAGTCAGAGTGGGATTCCAAAGGTAAAGTGACTAATATGTTTCAGTGCCATCTCTCCTTCAATGAACTGGCTACATTTGTGCTGTATGGGCATTTTTGAGTACAAGATTTAACAAAATTAATATTTTTTAACTTAATTGTTCATCTACAGCTGCACTAAAATCGTGCTTTGGCCCCTCTGTGGACTCTTAGACAGACTGACTGATCTGCTGACGGGAGAAGAAAAAAGTGTAGAGTAGACACATAGCTTTTCTAGTCTCCATTAGAAAATTTTATAGCCTAAAGGCCAAAGTACAATTTTCAAGGTCACTCTATTAACAGAACCCATCAGCTTTATTTCACTGATTACATTTATAGAACTTCTGTTCTAATAGAAGATATGTAACCTCTGAATCATTTATTACAAGAGGACTATACTTTTAATCAGGTTGTATACTTTGAAAAAGGTTACAGATACTAGATTGTCTCAATTACTTAACAACCCACCCTTCCCAAGAGATTGGGCAGTTTGCCCCATTGCATTGAATCATTACCTTGTACAAATAAATTATTAGCAATGTGTCTGTGAGCACTCTCATTCCATTCAAATTTGCTAAAAAGCTCTTCACTCTTCAGTTGATTTGTGCTTATGTAAGAGAATGTGTTTTAAATGTTGATCTAACTTTAGCTGTAAAGATGTTGAATAGACCAGGGGTAGTAGAATAAATTCTGAACCTACAATTGGAAGAACTGCTCCTAGGCCTAACCATATCACTTATTTAGTCAGGTAACCTTGGTCAAGTCATCATACCTCTCTCAAGCTTTGACTAGTCCCCTGTAATGCTGCCTGCCCTACCACCTCTCAGGGCTGTGAGGATTTACATGCTTTGTAAGTGGTGAAACACAATGCAAATTTAAGGGATGATGGCCATATCTCATCCAAACAAATTCCTATATTGAACTGTTCTTTTATGGATTGAGCATAAATTATCCTGAGGGAAATTCTTATATCTAAATGAATGAAATTTAAAATCCTACTGGCTAATGCTTGCTTTTTGCATGAAAATATTTCCCAGCTGTCACTATAAATATACCTCTTCCCCCTCTCTAGGACTTGATCAACTTATTTCTAACTATTGCTCCTGCCATGCAATTCCCCCTCATACTTTCAGGCTGTTTAAAATCTAGTTCCTTAATGATGCATCCACACCACGCTGATTTCTTCCTTCACTGAATGTCTAGAGACTTAATGATGGCCCAAATCATTTAATTAAGCCAGCTCCTCCAGCAATCTGTCCCTAACTGCCCCTACCAAGTATGGCTTTAATTCACCTAGAATTGATTTTTGTATACAGTGTGAAATAGAAATCCAATGTTACTTAATTTTCAAGGCCACACTCCTGCTGGAGGCCTTATGGAAGAATCATCCTTGCCTTTTCCGGCTTCTAGAGGCCACTTGTGTTCCTTGCATTCCTTGGCTCCTGACCCCTTCCTCCATTTTCAAAGCCCACAGCAAAGAAACCTCAGATCTTTCTCAACAATGACGTTGTTGCATCTTCTCTACTCTGTGGTAGAGTCTCTCTCTTCCTCCCAATTATAAGGGTAATCATAATTATATTTACAGCTCACTTGGGTAGTCCAGGATATTCTCCCCATCTCAAGATCCTTATCTTAATCACATCTACAAAGCCCCTGTTACAATATAAGGTAATATTCACAAGTTCCAGGGATTAGGACCTGGATATGCTTGGGGGCCATTACTCAGTATATCACACACTCTATCAGACCTGTGAGCTTCTTGGGTATCTATGGTCTTATTAGCCTCAAAATCCCTAGTGCATCACATATAGCAAATGTTCCCTGAATTAATACAATTTTGTTTCATTTCCATGCTATTATTGTAAACTCCTCCAAGGAAGACTTTGTATATTTAGCTTTTTTATACCTTTCACTTAGTCTACAATAGCTGAGATCCCTAGTAAATTCAATATACTTGAGGCAATATGGTAGGGCAGAAAAAGATCCAAAATCCAGTCCTGGTTGTTTCACTCATTAAAAGTGAATTTTAAGGCAAGTCCATTTTTGCTTCTCTAGAATTCTCTTTCTTCATTGATAAAATGGAGAGTAGAGAGTAGTCCTAGCAGATGAGAACCCAAGCTCCCCACTCCTGATTTATCCAGAGCATTTCTTTTTTTTATCTCTTTTATATAACTACTGAGCTTTTTAATACAAAATTTTATTTGAACAAAGAAAGAGTTCTGCTCCTTTAAAAACTTTTAAAAATTATTGTTCTCTTAACAGCCCATGATGGGGATACTGAAACTCATAAATGTACACTGCTTTGCCTCCTGGATTTATTTTCTGAAGCCATTGCCTTGAAACTATTGTATTGAAAAGGCGACTAGGACCAGTTCTGTCACTATTCTGGAAGATGCTAACATTCTTTCCTATCCCCACACAAAGCACACCTGGGTAAGCTCTAAGATATTTTATAAATCTAATATCACTGGTATATTTCCTATAGGAGGATCAAAACCCAAATTTGTAGCACAGTTTCATAAATATGAAACCACAGCAATCATTTGGGGAGAAAGGGTATAGTAGAACCAATCAATAGGTCAGCCAACTTATTGTATACAGTATTGTGAAGTGAACAAAATACTCCTTGAAAGAAGGAATGGTGTCTTATTCCTAGTCATATGCACACATTTACGTTGAATAGATGACACAGTATCTTCCCCAGAGGGACTTATATCCCAATATATTACATCATATGCACAACTTTAATCTATCTCCATCAGTAAGACAGCCAGGCTGATTAGACTGACTGTGGGCCAATATTTGTAGTCAGTCACATATGACTTACAATGTCTCTCTCTAAACTTCATCTTACAGCTCCTAGAGCTCACAGTCATACATCCAAGAAATGGTCAATAAAATTACTGATGAGGAAGATTTTAGCTTTTCTTTCATGCATTTCTACAGCTTTTCTGAAAAATAAAATAAAATTACAGCCTCATTTTGCTATATGAGGAGGAATCATGTTTATGTACTATCTGTGTGACCTTTAGCAGTCCCTTTGTAACTCAGTGCATCATTTTTCCCATCTGTAGAATGAGAAGACTCAGAATAAATGATCTTCGAATTCCCCTTCAGATTCAAGGGTTTATGATCTATTATTATGTGAGTAAATATATCACTGTAACCCACTAAATTAGTTTTCTTAGATTCAATAGCTATTTGTTTAATGCTTACTAGGTGCAAAAATTTCACTCAGAAAGATAAAAAAGGAGTAGGAAAAAAGCGTTGATTCTATTAGTGATAGATAATATTATTCCTTGGCACAAATTGTGATTTCTGGATATTTTTTCAAGTCGACCAAGAGTAACCATGGCAACATAGGTTAAATTGACTACTGCCTTGTAGTAAAGTGTCAAAGTCTTAAATTCTTCCTCTGCAACAAAGATATGGAAGTAAGAAACGTGTCACTTATTTCTGAAGCTCAATTAGTTAAAATAAATGCAGTAAGTTGGGTAATTTCAGTGGACTTTTCAGAAATTCAGTGACAGATCATTTAAGGGTTGAAGAGCAACCTAACAGCTACCAACAAAATATGATTACCATTTTTAATTTCCCATTCTGTCTACACAACTTAAATAAACTCAATAGTCTGAATTCTTGAGGAATGTGATAATCAAGAAGGCATTAATATTGTAAGTGTCCATTATAAAAGTAAAATCTGGTCAATTTTTGAAGTAATTAAGATCAGGAAATAATATTTAATTTGTATCATTAATATTATAAAAAAAGATGGATGAAAGATCACATATGTGTGGAAAAAAGGAAAAACAAAGTAGTGCATCGTAAAAACAAAATTATAAAAGGTAGAATAATTTAGAAATACCACTCAAAGAAACCACTTGGGATGTATATTGGTTATTTATTTTATCTTAATTCATGGTTGTGTTATAGTGATTCATTATTTCACTAGGAGATATATATTGGCAGTATTTGTTAACATGTTGAATTGCTTATCAGATAAATACAGTTGAATATTTCTGTTTAGTTCCTCAATATGACATGTTAGGAGTGATGCCCACACATGCCAAGTCCCTACTCCTTCTTTAGCTACTCTCACTTCCAGCTCCAATTTTACCAAGAAGATCCAAGGAGATAGATGCCACCTTCTTTCATTTCCCCCAAGATCTTTCCCTTCTACTTCAGAAGTCCTCACTCTGTTCACTCACTCCTTCATTTTCTTTTTGTATTTTAAAGTAAGAAACATCTTCTCACGATTTCAAATCTAATTCACCCCTACCACCTCTTTGATCCCATTTTTCTCCCAAGCACACTCATCTTTCCGTTTCTTTATACACTTTCTGTACTTCTATCTCTAGTACTAACCTTCCATCTAGATTCCAAATCCTACCTTACCAACAGCTAGGTGGATATTTTCAGGTAAAAGTTCCTGATTTTTAAATTCAATGTTTTTTTTCTAATGAAACTCACCATTGCCTTGTAAACTCCAAGATGACATGCTGCCTCTCCTGATTTCCTCATTTTGTTTGACACTACTACCCAGTTACTTTGTATCTTCTTGAACCACATTTTGAACTATTGCCCCTGTGATCCCCTACATCCAGGTAGTCATAAAGTCCCATTGATTGTAAGATTACAATATTGATGACATCTGCCCTCTGCTTTGTGGTCAAGTTTACCTAATTCAAACCCTCATTCTTTTATTCCTAATATTACTGCAAAAACCTCCTAAGTCACCTGTTTCTATTCTCATTCCCTTTCATGCACCTGCTCAAACACATTTTCTAAATCTACAGAATAAAACCTACACTAGTTAACATGTTATTCCAGATCCTCAGCAATGTGGGCTGATCTTCCTATGAACCTTGCTTCTTAGATCTGCTTAACAGCTCTCTATTCTAGAGATGATCCTAGTGCATTCTTCTCTTTGCAGACCTTGCCTCCTCTATCTGTAGTCTTGTTTTCATGTTTCTTTATCAAAATTCAAGGCCAGTTCAACTTTCAACTCCTCTAGGAAGACTTTTTTATGCATCTGTTTGAAATCACCCCTTTTGCTCTATGTCCCCTTAATTCTCTACATGTTTTTACCAGGCTTTCATTATAGTTGTTATGTTCCTACAAATCCTGACACAATATAGGCACTTGTATGTTTGAAGTGAATTGGATCAATATATAATTGGTTCAATACATTGTTATATGGTTGTGGTAATATTATGTTCTACCATATGAAATCACTGTTTTCTTGGCAAAGATTGGTTAAATATAGGTGATTTCACATGGCTTAACATAATACTTAGCTCTACAATTAGATTTTCTTCTATTATTTTTTATTCTGGAAATGAATGTTCACAGTGTAGCTGGACTGTGATTTAGCTAGTTTTAGTGCCATGGTTCTACTAGTTAGATTATTATTGGAATTCCCACCTTTTTAGCAGTCTTATTGTATTTCCTAGATCATGTCACCTAAATCACAGCACTAAGGCCATGTATGATCAAGGCTAGTAGCTAAGCATAGTGCATCACAAAGGTACCCTGGCAAATCCTAATTTTCCTGCAGCTCTTAAAGTCTCCTGGCAGAGTTAATTGTTCATGCTAACTGGTTATTGCCATTTTTTACTTGCAATTCCACCCATTACACCATCATTCTGATTTCTTACATGTAGAAATAGCTGCCTTTATATTTCATGTCTTCTTTCCAATATCAAGACTAATACAGCACGGTGACATGAATAATAGCCAATCTGCCATAGTGTGTGTTACACTTCATAACATGATTCATTGATGCAGTTTTGGTAGTGTAACGCTCCCTGATTTGAAGTTCTGGAGGTCTATGGTTTCCTTCTACATTAACTTTGAAAATGCCCTATCTAAAGCACAGTGGCTTTGGACTAAAGAATGCTGTATTTTGAGAGACAAGAACTCTACTGTTCAGTATAGAACTATGATTTGTAGGCTAATTCAATCATTTTCTTAGTTCTCTTGCCCTTGTTTAAATAAGAAATAACTGTCACACCACAATTTACATAATGATTGGTTTCAAAAAGCATTTCATTGCTTTTCCTTAATTTACTATTTGTAAAGAGCAAGGCTGAGTTAGCTGAGCTACCACCAAAAGGCTTTTAATTGAATGAACACGCTATAAAGTAATCAGGGGCCATGCTTAGGGCAATCCCATCTATGGCTTGTCTGCTTACTTGTAATTAAGAAAAAAAAGAAAAGAAAAAAAGAAAACCTAGCACTTCCTTGGAAATTCTTTCTTTAAAACTGTGAGATACTCTCTTTGTTCTGGAATATCAAGCCTTTTCATATCCCTATGCCTGTAAAGTCATGTATCTGTAGAAGAGTCAGTTCTCTATTTTTAGCTGTGCTAATGGCCAATTTTCACACAATACAGAAACTTGACCAAACTGTGGCCTGAAACAGCATGTTAAGACACATGACATGTAGACCTGCTGCTACAATCACAAATCCTGGCTGTTAAAAGCTATATATGGCAATAGTTAAATCCAGGGCTCTTTAAAGATGGCACCCACAGCACAACTTTGGGACAGTCATTTTCAGCTCAGTTTCAGACTAAATTCATGCTCTGAGACAATGGAGGGAAGCCCTTTTACGGGCTGAGGTTGACATTTCCACTGATTGATACATATTTCTTGAGTACTTGCCATATGTTCAAGGCTGTCAAAATGACTGAATTGTTTGATTGAGTTAGAAGGCAAAAACAGAGTTTTAAGGCAGAGATCAAATTTATGAAGTGAAAAACTTAAAACTAAAATGAAAATGCCTGTACCAGGGCCTGGGCTGAGATGCTTTAAGAATTCCTCAAACAGGGTGTCTGAAGAGCAGGCTGGGGGACAGACACAGCAAGGGGCAACAAAAGCCACGGATACATACAGCCTCAGAATGGGACTGGGGAGATAAGGTGAGACCTCTAGTCATCCTGTCTGTTTCCTCCCGTAGTTCCCTTAGAAGAGAACACTGGATGCCTATTCTCTTTGACATACAAGCAAAATAGTCACTTGGTAAATATTAACTGTCTGTGTGCATACTCTAGGTACTAAAGAGGGATACAAAGAATGTAATATGAGTTCTAGACTCTAGCATTTTATAGCCCAGATAGAGAGTAAAGATATCTATGCATAGCATTCCTACCCTAAAAGTTTGTACCACATGCTAATCGAGAGGCATAGCTTATGAAGGTTATAAAAGTTCATAGTTCTCCATCTGTTTGGACCAATTTCTACATTTCTTCCCTGACGTCATGAGCTAGGGCAGGTTCTTTCATTATAGGCCCTTCTAGAACATCCACTTTTCTTCCTAGTCCTTTGTTGGGCCTGTACTGTTTGTGATTATTTTATTTCTAACCACCTCCCAATATAACCTATAATCAACATGAAAGACTAAGATCATTTTGCAATTTACCACTGTATCTCCAGCACCTTGCACATCTCCCTCTCTTGTACTCAATTTAATATATTTTCTAATATTTACTTTTAATTTCATTTATTTTATTTTATTATTGGTGTTTTATCACATTTCCAACTTTTATTAATTTATTGATTATTTTTTATTATAGGATTGTTTTAATTTTATAATATTTTTCTATTTTTTAATTTTTATGTCAGTAAATTACGGGGGTACAAATGTTTATGTTACATATATTGCCTTTGCCCCACCTGAGTCAGAGCTTCAAGTGTGTGCATCCACCAGAGAGTGTGCACCACACCCATTAAATGTGTATATACCTATCCCCTCCTACCCTCCACCTGCCCAACACCCAATGAATGCATGTTACTACTAAGTGTGTGCATAAGTGTTGATCAGTTAATACCAATTTGATGATGAGTCCATGTGGCGCTTGTTTTTCCACTCCTGTGATATTTCACTTAGTAGAATGGGCTCCAGCTCTATCCAGGATAATACAAGAGGTGCTAGATCATCATTTTTTTTGTGGCTCAGTAGAACTCCATGGTATACATATACCACATTTTATTAATCCACTCATGTATTGATGGGCACTTGGGTTGTTTCCACATCTTTGCAACTGTGAATTGTGCTGCTATAAACATTCGAGTGCAAATGTCTTTTTTATAATTATTAATAGATACAATTTACATGCAATAAACTGAATTAATTTAAAATGTTCAAGTTCTGATTGCATACAGCATGGAACCACCATCACAGTAAAGATACAGAACATTTCCATCACCTTCAAAAATTCTCGAGTCCCTTTATAGTCCATCTCCACCTTTGATGGGAACCATTAATGTATTTGCCACTATAACTTAGTCTGCATTTCCTAGAATTTCATGTACATGGAATTATACAGTATGTACCCTTGTGTCTAGCTTCTTTCATTCTGTACAATGAGTTTGTGATTCCTTCATGTTATCGTGTTGCCCCAATTTTTCTGCATCCTTCAACAGTATTTTTTGACAAAGAATGCATTTCCATTTCATTATCATATTTTCTCATATATTATTTCAGTCATTATACCATGGCAAATGATCAAGTATGTTTCAAGTGGTGTGTGGTATTTTGTAATCTGTTACAGTAATAAGTAAGAATTCTTATGAGAGGCTTCAAAACTTTTATTAATGTTAACTGAACTTGGATAAAGGGATGGAATGAGTATTACATGATTTTAAACATTTAAAACTCTGGAGTTATTAATAATTTTCTTTTTTTTCTTCCTCTTGATGGAGTCTTCATCAGATCTATTAGATAGTCATAGTTTTCACCTTGTAATACAGCCAACTAAGAGCTTGTACCAGGAGTAGGAAATGTATCAGATCTACCATTTACTTGTCATTAATTTGTCCTTTTGTTATTTGTATTAGCCTCAAAACTGAGTGTCTTTGAGGGAATATTTTTAATTTACTTGTCAATTTTGTAAAGATTTGTTTATTTCAAGCTAGATTTTTTTAAAAACCACAAATCAACTTAAGTGGACTCACAGAAACTGTAAATCATTTTAATCAGTGGAAAGTGAAAGGATGAGAGCACGGACATCACAACAAACCCCTGTGTGTGGTTGAACCCCAGTCTTTCCTCAGAACACTTGGCCTCCCGTATGCCTTAGGTGGTCATATAAACACCAAGTGAGGGAGCCAGCACATATCTCCACATTTAATATTAATAGAGACTTTTTTCCTTACTTACTTTTTGAGCTAAAATATATAAATAGAACATACTTCACTTTGGAGACCATTGTGAGGCAATGGGGAGTTATTGAGAGCCTATGAACAGAGAGAGGAGCTGATAAAAAAAGACAATTTTAATTACATTAACCTGGTGATACTATACAGCCTGCATTGGCAGGGATTAGACACTACAGGTAGAGGGAGTAGTTAGAGGTTGTACTTGTTTTTATTTCTGTTTATTTTTAATTAGTATTTTTAATTACTATACACTCAAAGTAAAAGATTTAAAGGAATAATGGTATAAAGGCCTCTTCCACTCCTCAACTTTCAACCCAACTCCTCAGAGCTAACTACTGTTAATAGTTTGTTGTGCATCCTTCTGGATGGCTTCTATATTCTTACAGCATATACATGTATGCTTATCCTTGTCTATTTGCTTTCATGTCATTAACTATTCACATTGTTCTGAACATTGTTTCTTTACTTAACAATATACCTAGGACATCATTCCACATATGTAGATAGAGAAAACGTCATTCCTTTTCAGTGCTACTAAGTATTCCTTTACATGGGTATGCTATAATTTTTTAACCAGTCCCCTTTTTCAAGAATTGTTGATACTTGTTAGAAACACTGTAGTGAACATATGTGTATGTGTGTCTTGCATAAGATTATTTTTATAAGCAGCATTTCCTGGATAAAAGTATGCATCAGTTTCTGTCATTGCATAACAAACCATCCTGGAAAACAATAGCCACTTATTTGTTCATGATTTTGTGGGTTGGCAATTTGGGCTGGGCTCAGGTGGCATGGCTCATCTGTGCTCTACATCATGCCACTTGGACCTGCTGATGCATTTTCAGTCTGTTGGTGGGTTGGCTGGAGGCTGGCTGTTCTTAGATGGCCTTCCTTGCCTATAAGGGGCCATAGCTATGAGGGCTGCTACAGATGAGATGGCTGGGCCTCTTTTTCTCTCCACATGGTCTCTCTCCATGTGCTGTCTCATCCTCAAGGATGTTAGCCAGGCTAGGTCACAAGGCTGTTGTGAGCCAAGCAAGTGAGAGCAGAAGTTGCAAATCTTCTTAAGACTTAGACTTGGAAGTCATATAATGTCAATTCTGCCGTGTTATATGGTCAAAGAAAACTCATAGCATCCCAGAGTCAAGGAGTCAGAAAATAAGCCACCTCTTGATGGAAGTTGGGACAAAGTTACATTGCAAAGACGTGTGTACACAGATGCAAGAATATTTTGTGATCATCTTTGTAAACAATCCTCTGCAAAGAATGTGCATTTTTGTTTTGATAGATCTTTCTAATTAAAAGAATATTATAATATTCAGGTCACTGTAGAATGATAGTACAAGAATAAGGCAGGACACATTGTAAAGGAAGAGCCAAGAGAACTTGTTAACTAATTAGCTATGAGGTTATGGGCAAGAATAAAGAATAATTTCAATGTTCAAAACCGGCAAGGCAAGGGCAACATATGTAACCAAAACATCTGTACCACCATTATATGCTGAAATAAAAAAGAAAAAAAAAAACTAGACTTCATTGCCCAAGCTTGGAATTTAGGACTGGAAGAAACCATAGGACTAATCTGCTCCAACCCTGTATAATTCTCAGATTACCTCTACAAAACACATTCCTAGGGTGCTTGAGCATCTCCAGTAATAGGGACATCTCTGCCCCTTATGACAGTCAATTCCTCTTTTGGAGAGTTCTGCTACATGGGTCTTTCCTGAATCAAGCCACACTTTGCCTCCCTGAAACTTCAACTCCTCAGTCCTACTTTCAATCTGTAAAGTCCAGATCAGAAATGATTCCATTTGTCCTTTGCCATAAAGCCTTCAACAATTGAAGCCAATTACCTTGTCCTTCATTAGCCTTTTCTTCTCTAAACATCCCCAGTTCCTTCCTCTGTTCCCCATATTACATCTCTTCCAGGATATTCATCCTCTCTATAAATAGCAATGTGTGGATATGCTCCTGTTTCCCGATCTCTCTCTTTCTCTCAAAATATAATGTACAGAATGCAACATAGTACACAAGATGTCCTGACTAGTATAAAGAAAAGCAGAGCCATTATCTCTTTTCCTTGGTCACTCGATTTTGACTAATGCAAACCAAGACTACACTAGCTTTTTTTGGATGCTGCCTTTTTCACTTTACCCATTTCATTTCTACTGTCAATAAATGAAGAGCCTGTGGGTTTTTTTTTTTTTTTCCCGGATATGTTCTTTTTAACTCTGTGCTAGGAGATCATTGAAAAATCTTATCTTTCCAAGCCAAGAGCTTTCTGTCATTCCCATGTGACAATCTTTAATATAGATATATAATTTTTTTCATATATATAAAAAATATATTTATATATAATAGGCTTAATATACTGTTGTTCATATTCTTAGAGAACCATATTACAAGTACTGGCCCATTTTATTCCCAAATAATAATTTAGGCATTGCATACTTTACAAGGGAAAGGAACAGAACATGAGATGCTCTGCAAAAATGTTTAATCTTGCTTTTTGTGTGTTGATTATCTTGTAATTTTTTAAGTACAGAGGAATCTTACTTCTCAGTTTCTCAAATGAGAAATGAAAACTTTCAAGACATTAAGACTTCTTGGTTATAGAAGCAATGATCAGGTAAGCTTGGCTGTCCTGAGAAGGTGGAGAGAAGTGGGGTTTACATTTTCCCAATTTATGAAACAAAAGAAAGAAACATTACGAACATAGAGTTGAAAAACCATTACAGGTAAACACTAATTGTTCCTTAATATTATCTCTGGTAAAAAAAAATATAGGCCTTTTTTTGAAAAACTCTTTTGACTTTCTTTCTGATTCCAAATCTTTCACTTAACTGTCTCATAAAAATAATCAGTCAATCAATTTAGGACTTGGAAAGGAAAAATGCCCCCTGATATTTGGCTTAGAATTCCCCTAACATAAGGTAGCATTTCCCTAAACTATGCTTGCAGAACTGGCTTTTTTTTCAGCACAAATACAAAACATTATATTTATTTAAATCAATCAAGGTTCATTCTTTAGATTCAGACTAAGAGTCTAGTTTGGAGAAATCTATAAGGCTCCTGATTCTGTCTTAAAATATTTGCTGTCCCTATCAAATTCATTTCCTATGCAGATTTTATATGCATGCTATGAATGTCCTCACCCAAGTCATTAAAAAGTTGTTAAAAAAGACAAGCCCAAATTTTCTGCTCTGCAGTATGGCACTAGCAAATTCTCTCCAGTACTGCAGTGAGCTACAACCAGCACCTTTTTGGCTACAGTAAATCAACTGGGACTGAATACACCAAGCTCTCCTAGGCATTTAGCCCATGCTTCTCTAACTTATCCAAAAGGACATAATGAGAAACACCAATATCTGCTCTCCCAATGCCCTCTTTTGTTTTCCTCCCTGAATTCCTGGTTAAGGTTGATCCACAGACTGGTGTTTATTTCAACTTCAAAGGAAAAGGCATTACTTATGTAGAAATATTTTTAAATGTCAATAAATTTGTTTAATTTAAAAATTCCAAATTCATCCATACAACAAATAAAGCAAAATAGCCCAAGGCACACTATTCTTAGCTCAATCTGCCAGAGCACATTTGCATAATATCACAATGTACTGATTTCAGCTGTTTGTAATATCAGTACCAGACGGAGCAAGGCCAGGAAACAGAGCGGAAGTGGCTATAGATACTACAGTACTGCTTTTCATTAATAAGAAACATAAAAAATGGCCTCCAAAAAATAACCCCTGTCAGAGTCTCAAATGGGTGCTGTCTAAGGAGTGTTGATTGATCTCGACTAGCCAGGAAATTAGAAAGAGGAGAGTCATACTGCAACAGTTCATCTTTGTCAATAAAAGGAATCTCTGTTTCTATTGGAAACCATCTCTCCTGGTTCATAGGATGCAGTTTTCAAGAACTATATATTTCTGTAGAAATTTTCATGTGTTATCTTGGAAAGTCCCTCAAGTATAATAATTATGTGTGCTTACACTTGTCACCTTAAACCACTTTTAATCATAGTCACCTACCAAAGCAAAGTGCCGTAGGAGTGAGATGTTGACCCAAAATACCAAGGATTTCTTAGTATCATAAACATTAAAAATGGGGAAAAATTGTCACTTATGTCAATGACAACTAAAAGTTACATTCAATTATGTTGTCCAGACAGTAATTTTTTTCATTAGAATGTAAGTGCCATGAGAGCAGGGATGTTACGTTGTTCAATGCCATGTTCCCATCAATGTGATGAATGCCTGGCACATTGTAGACACTCAATAGATATTCATCAGATAAATTAATTAATGGATAACTACTTCAAAACACATCTACAGAATTTCTACTATGGGTAAGGCACCAGATGCTGTGGAGAATAGCCATTCATTTATTCAACAAATATTGAGTGTCTGCTATGTCTCAGGCACTGAACTAGGTTCTAAGTGTATAACTAAGGAGAAGATAAAGTGTGCCCTCTTATAGCTTATAGCCCAGTGACAAGTACTAGAAGTAAAGGATAGGTTCTCTGCTATTGGGAGTCAGCTATTTTAAGTCGAGTTGGGGAAGCAAGACATAAATATACAAAATTTAAATAATGAGACTTTAACATATACAATACAAAAGCTATCATCTATTTTTATATATCTAGTCCATAAAGCTTACAGAATTCAACCTGCAATTAAGTTCATGTCCAGCTTTTTTGTTTTGTTTTATGAAGGCTTAGCCCTTACTACAAACACTTAGTACTATTATTTCCTTCCTCCTTGTATTTTATTTTCACTTATTTTTTTCTTTCTTTTATACTATAAACCCCCAACCAAATAGGACACAAATAAAGTGTGATACATCTTGTTTACTTTAAAACATCCCAACCTTTCTGCCTACATAACCAAAAGCAGTCATACTTCAAAGTCTGTTGGCTGTATCATCTCAGCACTTTTAATTTAGATGTAGTTACATTTGCATAACAGTTTGGCTGTGAATTTGGCAGGAAATTTCTGAAGTTATTTTGGTTCTACAGAATGTGCGCCCAATGTCTAATAAGCAGATCTCCTGTGCAGTGTTGCATTTTTATCTTTACAAAAAAAGGACCCCGGAGGCTCATACCTTGGCAAAAGCTTTCTTCCTAACAAATAATACGATTAGCAGCATTGCTTTTTCTAAGAGTGATAATGTGGTAAAGCCTGTTGAATCTCTGAAACTATAGTAACAATACAGGAGAAACTCAATGAAAACGACATTTAACATTTTTGTATGGAAATTTTTCTGATTATTAATGAAATGCATATTCATAATTATATATTTGGAAGATGCAGAATAATATACAGAAGGTAAAAAGTCACCCATAATCCTACCACCTGAAGCTAACTTTAAAATGTTGGAGTAAGTCATTTTAGTTTTATTTCCTCTATGTGTGTGTGGGTACACATGCACATTTAACAAACTCAGGAGTATACTCTAGCAAGTATGTTTTATCTCACATGCTCCTGTGATTGATTATTAGAGATTACTAATGTATTGAAGATAATTCTTAGAGAAGGACACTGTGCATGATTAGTAATGGCTGCCTCCTTTCTTTCATTCTTTCTTCCTTTGTTTCTTTCTTTTCACTTTTATTACAGAAATTACATAAAATAAGCAAAACAATATAATGAAACCCCAACAACTATCCATGTTTTATCATTCTTATTTCATCTATATCTCCTCCACTCCCCAAGTTACTTGACAATTACATTTGAACACTTTTTTAGATCAAATTTGCATACATTAAAATGCACACACTTTAACTGTATAATTTTGAAAAACAGATCATACCCATATCCGGAAATTTCCCTAGTGTCTCTTCACAGTCACTCCTGCCTTCCTCCACCTTGGAGGCAACCAGAATTCTACCTCTTCTAGAACTTGATGTACATATACAGTGTGTACTCTTTCATATTTGGCTTCGCTCAGCATAGTGCCTGTGAGATTAATCCATGTTATTGTGTATATCAGTAGTTTATTCTGTTTTATTGCTGAATGGTTGTCCATTTCATTGACATACCATGGTTTGCTTATCCACTTTTTTGTTGATGAACATCTGAGTGATTTCCAGTTTGGGCTATTATGAATAAAAGTGCTATAAAAATTCTGATGCACTTACTTATGTGTATATATAGATATCTGTTTGTTTTTATTAACTAAATATCTAGAGAATGACTGGCTGTATCATAGGGTAAGTGTATGTTTATTTTTATAAGAAGTTTCCAGACATTTTCCAAAGTAGTTGTACCATTTCCCACTCCACCAACAATATATGAGAGTTATAGTTGCTCTACATCCACAACCACATTAGGTTTCATTAGCCATTCTGATGGATGCATTAGTATCACATTGTGGTCCAGTCATTAGGATGACCAGCTTCCTTACACGCACATTTCTAGGCCAAGGCCTCATCAGGGCCCAGTGGACATCAATGGCACCCCAGTGTCTAGCATGTCATAAAGGCTGCTTCCTAATCAATAAAGCACTGGAGCACAGGGTTACAGTGTGCAGAAATAAGCACTAATTATGGGTGTCTTGAGAGGCTCAGACCAGCTGAACAATCAAACTTGGCCAATAGGAGCAAAACCCAGAAACTCTATGTCTGGGGAGAGAAACCACAGAGACTCCTGTAGTTTCCTAGGTGTAGGAAGCAGACTTTCTCTGTTCCATAAAAACTGAGCAGCAGTTCACCATGAGCTGTGTGGACCAACTCTTGCAGGAGAATCACTCTGCCTAGCACTGGAGCTTGTCCACTCTAGTTTTACTTACTACCATTCTTGAAAAATTAGGGGTCAACATCCTGGAGCTGATGGGTAACAATGTCCACAACAACTGCAGGTTGCACATAATCCCAGAATATTTGAAGAGCGCAGTGGACAACAACTCACAGCTCAGCCACCTCTGTAAGGATCACACCAAATCTCAGGTTGATGAACTGCTGTGATCCAGAAAGAACTGCTATAGCCTGGGTCCTGGAGACTGAAGGGAGTCCACACAGCCTTATTGAGCTCCAAACTGCTCCCAGCCAAAGGAGCCCTAGGCTACTGCCATCAGCACATGCTATTAAACGGTTTAAATCCATGGGCATGCTTCTGGCTCCTCTCAATTTCAGACATTTTTAGTTGAAGTTGTTTGTGAGACATCGAAGAGGAGAAATCCCATAGAGAGTTGGACGGATAGAAGGTATGGTCAGTGTGAGGTGTTTGTGTCAGTGATTTCAGAAAGGAGCAGTTTCTAATGGTGACAGTGCAGGCAGGACTCATTAGCTCTGAGGAAGGGCTTCTGAGGCCAGGAAGTTGGCTGGGGGCCTCCAAGCCATGTTGAATTCCCAAATGATGGTGGTAGGTTTTTTTATTTTTATTTTTTATTTCAGAGTATTACAAGAGTACAGACTCTTTGGTTATATATATTGCCTTTGCACCACCTAACAAGCACGTCCATCCCCTAGACAGCACACACCACATCCCCTCGTCACCCTCCTACTTGCCTGACACCCTACGAATGTTACTTCCAACATGTGCACTTTAGTGTTGATCAATTAGTACCAATTTAATGGTGAGTACATGTGGTGTTTGTTTTTCCATTCTTGTGATACTTCACTTAGAAGAATGGGCTCCAGCTCCATCCAGGATAATACAAGAGGTAGTTCACCATTTTTGTGTATGTGTGGCTGAGTAGAACTCCATGGTATACATATACCACATTTTATTAATCCACTGATGTATTGATGGGCACTGGGTTGTTTCTACGTCTTTTCAATTGTGAATTGTGCTGCTATAAACATTCGAGTGCAGGTGTCTTCTTTATAGACTGTCTTTTTTTCCTTTGGGTAGATACCAAGTGGTGGGATTGCTGGATCAAATGGTAGTTCTACTTTTAGTTCTTTGAGGTATCTCCTTATTACTTTCCATAGAGGTTGTACTAGTTTGCAGTCCCACCAACAGTGTATGAGTGTTTCCATCTCTCCACATCCATGACAACATTTGTTGTTTCAGGACTTTTTGATATTAATAAAACCCATTCTCACTGGAGTTAAGTGATATCTCATTGTGGTTTTGATTTACTTTTCCCTGATGGTTAGAGATGTTGAGCATTTTTTCATATGTTTCTTGGCCATTAGTCTATCTTCTTTTGAAAACTTTCTGTTCATGTCCTTTGCCCACTTTTTAATGGGGCTGTTTGATTTTTTTCTTGCAGGTTTGCTTGAATTCTTTATAGATTCTAGTTATCAGCACTTTATCAGATGTATAGCATGCAAATATTTTCTCCCATTCTATAGGTTGTCTATTCACTCTAGTAATAATTTCTTTGGCTGTGCAGAAGCTTTTTAATTTGATCATGTCCCATTTATTTTTGTTGGTGCTGTGATTGCTTTTGGGGTCTTCCTCATAAATACTTTGCCTAGGTCAATGTCTGTAAGAGTTTTTCCAACATTTTCTTCTAGAATTCTTATAGTTTCATGACTTAGGTTTAAGTCTGTTATCCACCATGAGTTGATTTTTGTGAGAGATGAGAGGCATGAATCAGGTTTCAATCTTCTATTAATACATGTGGCTATCCAATTTTCCCAGCACCATTTATTGAATAGGGATTCTTTTCTCCAGTGTATGTTTTTTTCTGATGGTGGTAGTTGGGGTGTAACTGAAGACCATGACTGAGATACAGAAGGCTTTCTTCGTGATAGTGACTGCCTAAAGGTTGGAGGTGATAGCAATGGAGGTAGTATGGGAAGGGTTGCATTGTAGTTGGCATGACATTAATGGGGCTTTTAAGTTAAGATTGAGGCATGATAGAGAAAATATTAAACCAATACACAAAAAAGTAATTATGATAATGTTGATTTTCTTTATTATTTTGGTATACCCTAACTTATTCTGAAAAAATAACTTGAAGTAAGAATTATTAGCTACATAGTACTGTGGTTCTTCCTGTGAAATATATCTTTCTGTCTTCCCTTATGGACACTGGTAAATAACAATATTATATAGAAGATACTATCTGGTCTAAAACATGCAATTCAAGGAAATCTTAGTTGGTTATTAAATATTAACAAATGGATTTATTTATTAATGTATTCCATTGTCAACACAATTATCAATCTCATGCTCAGGTGAAACACCAATGTGTCTAACGATTATATATTTGATATAGTTCCATAAAGTTATGAGTATTTGAATAAGTGTTTGATAATGTTCAAGGAAATTCTGTTTGAAGTTTGTTTCCAGTGATGGACTTAAAATAAAATCCATTTTTATACACTGTATTAAGTTACAAATAGGTGTCATGTTACATTATGTGGAATTTAAACATAATTTTTGTAAAGAGTAACTATTTACCCTCCCTTGTGAGTGTCAACATTTGAGGTTTTCATTTGTTCATTGGATAGTTGAGGGAAAGCTGGTAAAAGGCTGCCCAGCTGCCCCAATGACTTAAGTAATGGAATTAGAAGGCCTGGTTTTGAGATTACAGTTCACCACTACTGGCCATATATTCTTGGACATTCATTTATTCCCTCTGAGCATCAGTTTTCTCATCTGTAAAATGGGGATAATAAGGGATCCTCCATGTTCAGGATTTTGCAAGTATTACATCAATTTATGCCTGAAAACCACCTGGCATAGAGTATATCCTTAATGAGTAGCTACATAGATTTTCTTCCATACTTAGTAGATATTTAGTCGTACTTTTCCAAAGTACAGCTAGATGTGGTTTTTATGTGATTACTGGATGTATGGGCCACTGGATGTGAAAACCAAACCTTGCTGTACCTTGTGGGGATACATAAGAGTGCTATGAAGAGGAAGTCAGAGTTAGAACAGAGAACTAGACACTTGTTTCCTTTTCATTCTTCCTGCGTGGTGACTTAGCCCCTCTCTGTTTCTTTCCACTGTCTTTCAAAGCAGAAAGGCCCAGTATAGCTTTTTTCTGCTTCACTCTCCAAAGGAGTGGCCTGAGAATGAAAATAATAGCATTGGGATTGGGTTTCCAGCTCTTCAGAATATGTACTTGTATTAATTCTAAGAAATGTTTCATGCTATATAATGCTCATAAAACATCATATTTACAGATGGCTCATTGCCAAAATGTTCATGCTACAATTTGTTATAAAAAGCTATGAAGCTCTCTTATCACTAGCAAAGTTCAACCCTTAGTCTTTTAGTTTGAACTGGCAAGCAGGCTTGTCCCCAACAACTGAACAATTGGCAGTGGAAATTCACCTTCAGCTGATTAATACCATGACACCCACAGTGTGAAAATCATCCACCCCAAAATGAGTATCTGTTTGTTCAGGACATTGTTTTCTCACACTACAGTGTTCTTTAGCCTACAGTGAATGTCTTTGTGATGGGTAATGCCAGGGAATAAATAATTATACAAAGATGTGACATGTTGGTTAAATGGTTATCTGATTTTTAAAAACTGCTTATTTTGTCTTATAGCTGGCACTTGCAGTACAAAACACAGTCTCCTGGATGCTTCAATTGCACAACAAAGGAATCCATGAAAGATATCAAGAGGCTACAGAAGATTGGGGTAAACCATGTGAGGGTTACCATTTCTGTATGGCCAGATCATCAGACTGTATAGTCCATGTAGTAGAGAACAAGCAACAGTTACTCATGACTTTTGTAAGGAGGCAGGCTTCCAGGATTCTTTCAGATGCTCTGTTTGATCTCTGAGGTAAAGTTTGAAGACCTAAGCATTCATGAGCCTGTGTTGGCAAGCCCCTTGCAGAGTCACATGGATGTGGGAGAATCAGGCAGAACAATACTACCATGCATTTAAAGAATTGTACTTTAGCTGTGCTTACGGTTTTTACAGAAAACATGGTAACCATGGAAAACATAGCATCCAGTCTTTAGCCTGCTTGTTCATTTCCTTCATGGTGTCTTATCATGTGGAGAAATTGTTAATTTTTATGAAGTATAATTTCTCAATATTTAATTTTATTTTCTATTACTATGGTAGATTACACAACATACTTTAACTTACATTGCTGGAATAATTCTGTTCAGTCATGATGTATTTTCTATTTTATGTATTTCTAGATATGATTTGCTAATATTTTATAAAATAATTTTTGTTTGTGTTTCTAAGGGATAATAGCCTAAATTTTCTCTTCCTTGAATGCCTTCTTGGAATGTTTTGGTATGAGGGTTATTTAGCTTCTAAACTATTCTGGAAAATACTTCTTCTGTTTTCTGAGCTTGTGTGAAATTGTTATTACATTCTGAAATGTTGGATAGAGTTAATTCATCAGTGAAATCATCTGGCTTGGGGTTTTGTTTGTGTAAATGCTACTAATAACAATTTCAGTTACATTGACATATATAAGGTTATTCCCCTTTTCTATTTCATCTTGTGTTCATTTTGATAAGTTTTTTTCAAGTAAATTGTACTTTTTATCTCATTTGTCTAATTTATCAAATAATATTTTTCTTTCGATAACTGTAGAATCTGTAGGAATGTTTCCTCTTTCATTCCTGACACTGGTTATTTGATTTTTCTCTCTTTTTTCTTTCCTTTGTCTTGCTAGGTTTTTATCAGTTTTGTTAACCTCTTCAAAAGCCAATATTTGACTTAGTCCATTCTTGTTGTTTATGTCTTCAGATTCGTTGATAGTTACTCTTTATAATTTCCCTTCATTCTACTTTGAGTTCAAGTTGGTACTATTTTTCTAGTGTCATAAAATTGAAACTTAATAATAATTTTTACTTTCTGTAATATAAGCATTTCAACATGTTATAGCTGCATATTAATAAGTTTTCTATGTTGTACTTTCACATTTTTTCATTTTAAAAAATTTTCTATTTTCCCCTTTGATTTACTTGCACCATGAGTTATTTAGAAATATATTGTTTTATTTCCAATTGGGGCTTTTCTAAATATATTAATATTATTATAGTTGATATCTACTATAATTCTATTACAGTCAGAAAGATGTAAGTTTTCAAACTTTTGAAATTTATTGAGACTTGATTCATGTCCCAGTATGTGATCTACCTTGATGTACATTTCATATGCATATGAAAAGAATGTATATTCTGTAGTTGCCTGATGTCATATTCTGGAAACATCAATTAGGTCAAGGTGATTGACAGTATTCTTCAAATATTCTATATGCTTACTTATTTTCTGTCTAGTTGTTCTATCGGTTACTGAGATAGAAGTGTTTAAGATCTCTAATTATGTTTGTGGGTTTTCTTTTTTTCCTTTTAATATAGTCAAATTTGTGTCATTGATTTTTTTTATTTCAAAGTATTATGGAGGTACAGATGTTTTTGGTTACAAGGATCACTTCTGTAATGCTTGAGTCAAGGTTATAAGTGTGCCCATCACCCAGATAGTGTTCATTGTACCCGTTAGGTAGGCTTTCACCCATCCCCTCCTCCGCCCTCCCCCCAACTGATTTCCATTGAGTTATATACTTCCCTGTATGCCTATTTGTACTCATCAGTTAGTTCCAATTTAAAAGCAAGTATATGTGGCATTTGTTGTTCCATTCTTTAAATGTTTCACTTAGGATAATGGTATCTAGTTCCACTCAAGTTGCTGCAAAAGACATTGTTTCACTCCGTTTTATAGCTGAGTGGCATTCCATGGTATATGTGTGTGTGTGTATATATATATATATACACACATCACATATTCTTTATCCACTCATGAGTTGATGGGCACTTAGGTATATTCCATATCTTTGCAATTGTGAATTGTGTTATAATAAACATTGAAGTACAAGTGTCTTTTTGATAAAATGACTTCTTTGCCTTTGGGTAGATACTCAGTAGTGGGATTGCTGGATTGAATTGTAGGTCTACTTTTAGTTCTTTGAGGAATCTCCACACTGTTTTCCACAGAGATTTTACTAATTTGCAGTCCTACCAGCAGTGTATAAGCGATTCCTTCTCTCTGCATCCATGCCAGCATCTATTGTTTTTTTGACATTTTAATACTGGCCATTCTGATAAATAAACTCAGCAAAGTCTCAGGTTACAAAATCAATGTACACAAATCAGTACCATTCCTATACACCAATAACAATCCAGCTAAGAGTCAAATCAAAGACTCGATACCATTCACAATTGCTACAAGAAAATGAAATACCTAGGAATATCTTAACCAAGGAGATGAATGATCTCTACAAAGAGAACTATGAAACACTGAGGAAAGAAATCGCTGATGATACAAATGGAAAACCATATCATACTCATGGATTGACAAAATCAACATTGTTAAAATGTCCATACAGCAAAAGAAACAAATCATGATTTCTTTTCTAAATGTATCACCTGAGTCAAGGAAACATGTTATGCCTTCTTGTTGTAGGAAAAATGGCTTGCAGATTATAAAAGAGACACTTGGTTGATGTTCATTAATGGCCACATGGACTTAAAGTGATCAGGCACTAAAATATTGTTGTAATGAGGTTTCTTTAGCAAGTTCTTGTTTAAATTTTCATTTCTTTGATGAGTGAAGTTTTTAACTTGCTTTGCTGTGTGAAATTTTAAAAAGGAATGTTTTTCCAGGTTGGAACAATAAATGTCGTCGTGCGGTTAAGGTTAGGGTTAGGGAACACTCCTGCAGATCTCTGGCGCTTTCTCCTGTCTGGTCCTCTGTCCTATAATTACTAGCTGCGTTGGCTTCGCCAAACTTTGATCTTTGACTCCTCAACTCAGCACCACCACCAGGCTCTGTTTAGGTACCCGCTCCTTCCACAGTGTGGCTTGGAAAAACCTTCAGACAATAAATTGGAGAAATTGGAGGGATCACCTCACCTATTTCCCTACTTTTTGTAATAAAAGTCCTGTGCTACCTGTTGTGCAGTCTGAAAACCATTGATCCATATATATTTTGTCCAGCTTTCTAGTTGCTTAAGCCAGGATAGTAAATCTGACTCCTATTACTCTTTTTATTAAATTTTTCAGCTTTATTGAGGTATGATTGACAAATAAAAAGTCAATACATTTAGGATATGCAATATGATGCTTTGATATATGTATACACCATGAAACCCCTATTACTCTGGCATGGATGAATGCAGAAGTCTGACAAATTTCATAATTTCTTGTTTCCTGCTGATCTTTTAAAGTTTTCCTTTTATTTATTTAAACACAGTAAGCATAACTGTAGTTGATTACAGATAGTTCCAACTTTGCAGGTCTTTGTTGGTTATAATTTTTCTATTGCTGCATAACAAATTACCACAAATTTAGTTGCTTAAATTAACAACCAATTATTAGCTCACAGTTCTGTCTGTCAGAGCATGTGGAGTTCTCTGCTTGGTATTTCATAACCCTGAAATCAAGGTTTTTTTCCAGGCTGTATTCTCATCTATAGCTGAGTCTTCTTCGAAGTTCGCAGTGTTGTTGCTGAATTAAATTTCATGCAGTTGTAGGACTCAGCTCCCTGTCTCTTTGATGACTGTCAGCCGGGGAGGCATTCCCAGTTCCCAAATGCTGTCTGCCTTTTTTGCCACATGGCCCTCTCCATCTTCACAGAGACTATCCCTTGTGTCAAATAACTCTCATGCTTCAAATCTCTATATCAGAGAGAGTCCAGTAAATTTTAAGTGTTTGCTTGATTAAATTAGGCCCACTGAAAATAATCTCCATCTCTTAAAGTCAACTGATTTGGGACCTTAATTACATCAGCAAAACCCCCTCCACAAAAGTACCTAGATTGATGTTTGATTAAGTGGAGAGGGGATCTTGGGGAACTAAAAGGGACTGCATCTTAGAATTTTGTCTGCCATGCTTGGAATGTTTCTATTGACTGTGGTTTCTGGTGATTCTTGCTCATGATGTCCTATTTCCTTATGCATCTAAGTTATAGTTGCCTGTTTTCTTGACATTGTATTTGAAACATCGGGTATTGGGCAGACAGGAGGGGGGAGGAGGGGATGGGTATATCCATACATAATGAATGCGATGAGCACCGTCTGGGGTATGGTCATGCTTGAAGCTCTGACTTGAGAGAGAAGGGGGGCAAGGGCAATATACGTAACCTTAACATTTGTACCCCCATAATATGCTGAAATAAAAAAAATATAAAAAGGACACATGATAATGAAAAAGTAGATTCAAGAAAAATTAAAAATTAGAAAAGGTGTAATTCACAGAGATAATAGAAATAAAAATGCAGAAATCCAAAATAGTAGACTTTAATCTGAAATTAGACTGGGGTTGCCATTGAGTTACTGTTAAGGAATAAAGATGCAGATGATTATTAATAAGGAATTCAAAAGTACTTAACTGGTGAAATAAAGCATTTTAGTAAATGATAAAAATAAAGAATTATATGAGCCCTGTAATGATAGTTTCTTTCTCTGGAGAAACTTTTTGTTTGTTTTTACCAGGTGCCTGTGCACATTGCTATTCCAGGAACATCTTATGTGCGAATTTAAGATTTGGGTTTGTCTAGACCACCTAAGACCATTTGTGGTCTAGTTTCCTTCTGGTTTACCCTTATGCTGAGTATATAAACTTTTGCCATCCCAGCTTAGAGTGGGTGGTGATGTATTTAATCTCTCCACCCTAGGAATACCGTGGGACTTAGCCATTGTCCCTGTCACCTGAGGATATTGCAAAAAATGCAGGTAATTTTTGCAGTTGTTTCTCGGATTGAAAATGTTCTCAGAGTCAAGGTGGCTTTGAGTGTTGGGTTCCCCTCTTTTGTTTTTATCTCCCCCTAGATTTTGGTTATTTCTCCAGTTATTTGGTGCTTTAAGAATATAATAATATGATATGTCATCTAACTTGTCTTCAATGTGTGCCACAGGAGATTTTTCTAATTATCTAGCTGCCAATTTCAGAGGTGGATGTCATCTCCATTGTTTCCTAGGTTTAATGTTATTTTTAAGGAAACTGATGCCATTTTGATTCCTGTTTCCTTGTATGTGACCAGATTTTTTTTCCTCCATGGAATATCTTAATGACTCAATGTTTAGCTCTGGTTTTCTGTAATTTCATGATGTGCCTAGTATGGGTAATTTTTTCTCATTTATTTTCCTGGACATTTGGTAGGTTATTTTTTTTGTCTTTATTGAAGTATAATTTACATATCATGTCTTTACTCCATTTTAAGTGTACAATTAAATAGTTATTAGTAAATTTACCAAGTTGTACAGCTATTCACATAAATCAGTTTTAGAGGATTTCCTTGATCTGGAAATACATCCTTCAGTTCAAGGAAGTTGTCTCATACATTTTATAATTTCCTTCTCTATGATTTCACTATTCTCTCTTTGTAGAACTTTATTTGTTAAATGTTCGTCTTCCTGTAATGATCCTCTAATTTTCTTATTTTTATTCTATTTTCTGCCTTTTCTGCCATTTAAAGGAGATTTGTTCAAATTTATCCAATCTTTTATAAAATTTTCACATCACCAATAATATATTTAGTTTCCAAGTGCTCTTTCTTGTTTTCTGAATATTCCTTTAAAATATGATCTTTTTCATGTTTAATGATGAAATTTTTTTCTGATTATTGGATGCAAATTACTATGTTAGTTAAAGTTTTCTTCAATTCCCTGCATTATCTTTATTTTTTCTAAATTCTTTTTGTTGCCACCCAACCAGGTTCATTTGCCCACTGCCCAAGAAGCAGCCAACATGCTGAGTCAGCAGGTTTTACAGCAGAGAAAGTCTTTATTGAGCATAGCACTAGGCAGGAAGATGGGAGAAATTTCTCGAATTCAATTCCCTGAGAATTTGGGAGACAGTTTTTAAGGATAGTTTGGCAGGCAAGGGACCAGGCAATTAGGTTTGTTAATTGGGGCAAAATTATAGGGGTGTAGGAATCATCTTGTGGTGTTTCAGCTCCGGGGGTCACAATTCCAGCTGAGTCGATTTCTTGATATGGGCTGCTGGCCTGGGTGGGTCAGTCAATCCACTGGAATGCAAGGCCTGGAAGATACCTTAAAAACTACGTTCAGGTTTCAAAAAGGTGATACTATCTATGGAGAAAGTTAAGAATCTTTATGGACACCAGCTGCGTGGCTCTGGAGTGGCAATTATAGAGAAGCAAACAGGGGGACAGCGACTAATTATTACCATTGTTTTTAGCTAGACCTTTACCATAGTTCTGTTCTTATACCCCATTATCGAAGGGTGGTTTCACTTACTTTTTTTCATTGTGAACTCTGTCTTTAATATTAGAGTCTTTGATTAAATGTGTAGTGATTATTGGCTATCCATTCATATTTTATGGTACTTCACCAAAAAGCTAATTGGAATTTCTACATTTAAGGGACTGGACTTGCTGCATATGAAGTACACAATAGATTAGGTACTTGACTCAGCCAGAGACACTTAAATGTGTATGTCTGTGCATGTATGTGTGTGTGTATGTGTGTGTGCACATAAATACGATTATATCATTTTGTTTTGGGCCAGTTTCCATGGAGAGAATTTATCTGATCTCTAATCTTTAGGGCCACTGTTTTGGGAGCCAACAGAGGTAATGTGGGCTATGGACCCTCAATGTTTAGTATGAAAATTTGTAACTAATTCCCTTATTTTTAGTATAAAACTTTACTCCAGACCTCAGTTCAATTTGGTATCCCCCTGAAATTGGTATGTGATATATTTTGTCTCTTATTTTCTCTATGTATCTGCTTCATTCTTTTCTATGTTTATCTGCTTTACCCTTTTCTCACTGTATTTGCTTTATCCTTGTAGATACAGGGTGATTTCTCTGAAATGTATTAGATTTTCTTCTTCCACATCGTGGACTTTGTGTGAGGCTGTGGCATATCGTCAGGGCAACTCTGGGAGCAGCACTCTATTATAGTCTATTTCAAGTGTTCTCCCCAAGCATGTACATGACTCAGTGTCCCAAAGTTTCAAGTTCAAATTCTCAGGAAGAAAAACCAAATTAACCAGACACTGCTGATAAGTTTATAAACTGACATAACCTTTCTTAAGGCCTTTGGCATCGTGTCTCAAAAGAATTATACATAAGCATTCCAGCACCTTGAGCGCCAGATTCATCCAGGGATATGCAGCTGCAGCTCTAAGCCTGCAGAAGTCATCAATTTTACTTTTGTTTTTAAATTTCAGCATATTACCGGGGTAAAAATGTTTAGGTTACATATATTGCCCTTGCCACACTCGAGTGCCAGCTTCAAGTGCGTCCATCCCCCAGACAGTGCTCACCGCTCCCATTAGGTGTGAATACACCCATCCCCTCCTCCCCCGCCCACCTGTCCTACACCTGATGACTGTTACTATTATATGTGCACACAAGTGATGATCAGTTAATACCAATTTCATGGTGAGTACATGTGGTGTTTGTTTTTTCCATTCTTTTGAAGGTCAACAAAAGATAAACTAATTTGCATGGAATACAAGTAGTATCACAGAACTAAAAGGAGAAGTAGAAGTAAAAAAGAAACAACTCTAAAATTTAGAAGATGCTTGTAATAAGGACACATCACTGCTTAACGATACTTTATTGATTTGGCAATGTTTTCATTAGCCAGTCTCAAGAATAAACACAATAAATATTAGAAGAAGCAAAGAAAAATTTGCAAAAAGAAATCGACGCTTTAGAATCTATAGTGGAATCCATTCAAAAGTTGTTAGCACATGTGAAGTTCAGTTATATGCAAAAGTTAAGAGCAACATAAACCTTGAAGCTGATGAAAGTTAAACATTTTATAATACAGTTGACCCTTGAACAACGTGGGTGTTTGGGGTGCTGACCTCTTGAGCAGTTGAAAATCAATGTGCAACAAAAATTTAGCTGCAGCCTTACCAATAACATAGTCAATTAACACATATTTTGTATATCATATACTGTATTCTTATAATGAAGTAAGCTAGAGAGAAGAAAATGTTATTAAGAAAATCATAAAGAAGAATAAGTCTATTTACTGTTCATTAAGTAGAAGTTGATCATCATAAAGATCTTTGTCTTCACTGTTTTCACATTGATAAGGCTGAGGAGGAAGAGAAAAAGGAGGGTTTGGTCTTGCTGTCTCAGGGGAAACAGAGGCAGAAGAAAATCTTCATGTAAGTGGACCTATACAGTTCGATTCCTTGTAGTTCATGGGTCAACTGTATTTTAAAAATTTTGTTAAACAAACTTTAATATTGTTTAAAATGAAAAATTAAGCATTTCTTTAGACCCAGAAACTTTATCCTAAAAAAATACACATGGATGCACACAAAAAGCTATACATATGTTCGATAGAACATTATTGACAGCAGAGAAAAACTGTAAACAGCCTTAATGTCCAACAATAGAAAACTGGCTAAAAATATACATGACACATGCATGCAATGGAGTAATGAAATATGTATATCTATTTCTCTTTATATATATATATATATATATATATATATATATATATATACACATTCACTATATACACACACACACACACACACACACACACATACACACATATACACGTCCTAAACATTTCATGACATGGATTATGGAATTTTAAGTCCAAAAATAAGTTAGAAAATTGTGTATATAACACACTCTTATTTTGTAAAAAATAGAATAATGCATAAAAAAGAAGTGATATAGGTTCTCATTTTAATAGTAGTTACCTCTAGGTAATGGGATTGGGGCTAACATCTTTTTCCTTGTATTTTTCTAAACTTTCAAAAATTTCACAGTGAACATATATATCTCTTTTGTAAAGATAAAAAGTGAATATTTTTTATTTATTAAATGAAGAGATCTGGTATTATGGGACAGTATATTGGTTGCTTCAAAGCCCAGATTCTTTTTTTTTTTTTTT